>OY747707.1:13079370-13299370 GCA_963556495.2 Valencia hispanica | reverse complement strand
AGGGGATGCTTCTCTGAATAGTTAGCCATACCACCCATAGCAAAATGTGAATCCATTATTGGTGGTGTTTTCTTTAAAGGATCAGGGTGCCGGTTTGAAGAAATTAAACTCGCGACTGCCGTGGCTGGCGCTGCGAGTAACTGCAGTCACCGCGGGAGTGTGCACAAAAAGTAAATAATTCAGTGACGTAGCGAACATCGCCAGCTGTACGACAACAAGCAACATGTCTAGCGACGAAGTAAGTAATAATGTTTACTTTGGTGTAACATTAGTAAATATCTTTGACAACATTAGGATATTCGAGAAAGCGCAAGAATTGTAGATTGACGTCACATCTGCGTGTAAGCGCGGGAAATTTGGCCACCGAATCGCAGCCTATTTTGCAGCACACAGACTGTTCAAGATAATGGGATTACACATGGGTGGACTCATTTTTCTTGGTTTAGAACGCTTCATTACCCAATACAATTACAAAACTAAACATGAATATAATTTAGTTTAGAAATCCAGCCCCCTGATCCTTTAAATGGTTTCAATAAAAAAAATGTAATTAGTACTAATTAACATACATCAATTATTTCAAAGATGTCCATTATAAAGTTATAAGCATCAAAACTGGACTTTATGGCGATTTTAAGAAAACTAAAGAAAATCTTATAGCAAAGTAATCATTAACTTTAATCATTATCATCCTATTTTGATGTTTTAAAATATAATGAAATTAGTGTTGACAGTATCATAGTTTGCAGAAACTACAGATAATCAGATGATTTGCTGAAGGTTTCCCACTTATTAAACAGGGAAGCACTTGGAAATGAAATTCTGATCTTCCAATCCAAAATAGCCAGCACTGCAGTTCAAATGATCTAATCGTGCTATGCTCATCATATTTCCCACCAAAAGCCCAAGGTGTGAATTCATTAATTTTCATTTCTTTGTTATTAAGCTTTACCGGCGTCTACTAATAACCTCAATCATTTCCTCTTATAATTATGAACTCATGCAAAAGCTTTTCTCTGGTAAGAACCTGCTGACCTGTTTCACAAACACAAAATGCATTTTGACATTCTACCCCAGCTCCTTGGAAAGTCCATCCTCTCTCCTTTGTTACCGTGGCAACAAGGGGACCAATAACACTTTGGTGCTGGGATTCATTAATAAATTACCAAGGTCCCCAGTAATGACTAATTGATCTGTGTTTAGGGAGGAAAGAAGGGAGCTGGGAACTCACGGCAAATCCGAAGGCTGATGCGCTGTGTCTCATGAACGAAACAGCTGTGAAGACAGAAAACAATAATATGAGTGACTTTAGTCCTTTCGATGAAAATGACTGAGTTCATTTTGATCATTACACCTAAGTGCAATGTGAGAAATAACCTAGCAACAGAATATTGAGGTAAAGGAGGTGAAACAAAAAGATGCTGTAAAAAATAAATACAAAAAAGAAATGTCAGGTAGTGTCTATAGCGAGGGGTTGCTTTTATCTTTTTTTCCCATTTGTATAAAGCAACATGAAAAACAAATATATTGCAATATACAATATTGATGATCCACAAATAGTGGATCATCAACCGTGGTGAAGGAGGGATGATGATCTGGGCTTATTTTTCACCCATCTAATTTAAGTTTTTAAAGCAGGGCTGTGAACTTTTGGGGACTGCTGTGGGAGTAAAGAGTACTTTGCTGCTGTTAAGGGTTGTTCTATCCATGTATACCCAAAGCAACAGCTATGTCTGCATTCTTGTCGCAAAGTTGAGCTTGTTTCCAGTGTGTGTTGGTTGACCGTTCCTTGTTGCCAATCCTGTTTATCGCCATTGTGGATAGAATCTCAAAACGTAGTCATGGAGAAGAAGCTGTCTTGTCTCTTTTTAGCGAGGATGTGGTTCAGTTGATATTTTGAGCATGCTCTTGAGGGGTTTGCAGGGGAGTAAAGTCATCTATTGGCCATCAAGCCACTTGTGGAGTTCAAGCATCTTGGTGTTTTGCTCATGAGAGAGGACTCTTGATTTAAAGGTCTGTTTACAGAGCCTTGCTTAAAGTGACAAAAAAAAAACAAAGAACAAGAGTATAGCTGGATGAAATTAACTTCATTTGTAGCAAAGCTGTGGACAGCCTAAGAGGTAGAGAGAAGAGCTCTGCCATCTGGTGGAGGCTTAGAATAGAGCTGCTGCCATTTGAGGATGCCTCCTGGGTTTCTGCTTTTGGAGGCATATCTCACTAAGAAAGAGCCACCGGAGGACGCTCAGAACTCACTGCATATATATCCCTTCTTGGCTGGAAATTCATCGAGATCCTTTAGAATGAACTGGAGGGTGTTGCTGGGTAAAGAAGTGTTTAGGTTTCCCTGTTGGAGCTGATACCTCTTTAACCGGATCTCAAATAGGAAGAAGAATATGAAAGTATAGATGATCCAAAAGAAAACAGCAGATCTTAAATACAAACTAAAGTGGTAAAATGCCACTCCTTAAGAGAGCTGGGAATAAGTGCATACATCAAGAATTGAAAAGATTCCCCCAAAACTAATGAAAAACATCAATAGTTACACGGTGCAGTTGTTGTTTAGAGCCCCTGCAATTGTTTCGCTGAGCTCCTTTTTCTTGTGCGTTTAGCTTCCCCTCTCTGTGCTCGCAGGTCAGAGTCTCATGGGACACCAACTTGCCATTAAATCGCCATGGCAACAGGAGATTTGAGGCCAAGATGGCACTTGGTTTGAGCTCGAGTAGCAAGCGAAAAGCTTTAATCTTTCCTTGCTGTTTCATCTTAGTTCCCAGTCATTCCCCTGACCTCTGTCTTTGCAAAATCAGTCACATTTCCTTCGACATACATCGCTTCCCTGCTTGCTGCTTTATAAAGCAATGCACGTTTAGACCAGCTGTAACAGAAACAACTGTGTTACAAGGACTTTAAATGTCCACGGGGAAAAAATCTGCATCACCTAAACAATGGTGTTAAGAAGAAACCAGAACAAAACAGGTAAACAGGAACCAGTTGAAAGGAGATGATAAGATAGAATGAACCTAAATGGCTGTCGACAAGACAGCGATCCCACACACACTCATAAATGTATCAGTCATACTAGGTGGTGACACAGGATTTTTTGCAATATGCTGTCTCTATTGCACTCTTTTCTCTGGAGACAATTGCCTTGAATCTCCATCTTTGTCTTAGTCACACATCCACTTCTAAATCTGTTCTCTCTTATTGCCTTTTCCTTGGGCCTCTACCAGGCTCCCACCTACCTGAGGAGCCCAGAAACAAGGCCAAGCAATCTGAGCCAGTTTTACTGTGGATGCTTCTGTGCCAACTTTTCTGTTATGTTTAGACAAAGTCTTGGCTTTTTTCCCCTTCAGTTAAGAGTCTCGTGTGCGGGAATGATTCATAAGTCTGTGATTGTTGGCTTAAGAAAACACCAAAAAAGAACATTTGTCTCAAAATGGTTAGGTAGAGAAACTACAATGAAAATGACAAAAAATGAACCAACAACCAACAACATCCAAATAAAAAATATAACTTTAAAGTGGTTGAAGAATAGAGGGGTTCCATGGTGTAAGACATGCAGCAAAAAATAAACCCACAGCAGTGGTGTCTGTTCAGTGGGTGATGCTCCAAGGCGTGGCACCACCAATCCATTCTAAATATTGTTGTTTTCAGAAGCATTGCCTCTTCTTATAAAAAAGATCTCGACCTTTGTCTAAGCACTCACCAATAAAACCCTTCTATTCTGTTAAAGGTGACACTTGATGAGCAAATTGACAAGATATGTAATGGCACTTCTGATGTGTTCCCCCTTAAGTTTAATATGTTTAATCAAATTTAGTATTTAAAGCACCTAAGCACCTTGTCCTTGTGGAGTACCATTTAAAAACCTGGACTAAGTGTTTTTACCATTTGCTATCTAACTATTAGCATGCAGTGTATTGGGAATTGGTAAAGATTTTGTACAATCTCTAGAACTCCAGGAATAAAGCAATCCAGGTTTAAAAGTCTATTTATTGTGGTTTCATCACTTGTTACTTGTAGTAGTTTTAATGTTGAAATAGCATTGAAATACTTTTTTTCTTTAGTCTGTTTCAAAAGACAATGCCGCCATCAGTGCCACTACAGGGAGTCTTTTGGTCATTCATAAGAGGTCAGCCTGTGTCGGCAATGTGCCGCGATCAGATGTTTTTCACAAAAGATTATGCAATAGCGGGATAAACGGAGGTTTGGGGGGGGGTTGTCCGGGCTGTCGATGTGCAGGGTTGCATGTAAACCGTGAGACAGAAGAGTCCATGGTAAATAGGCAAAATAGCTTGAACATAACTTGTTTTTATCCCAAATGAAGCCTCCTCCCCAAGTCTTTTCTCGAGCTGCCCCAAAGGCAGCTGTCCTTCACAGACCCTGTGAACTGTCTGGTAATCTGGTATTCAGCTCTAACGGTGCATTCACACCGAACGCGTTTAAACCGTCATGTAAAGTCAATGGGTCTTTTTGCATCTGCCACTGAAGTTGAAAAATCTGAACTTCGGCGTCAGTTCGCGCCACTTAAACCAATCAGGAGCCTGGTGACGTGGTGTCACGTGATGCTGTGACCCAGTTCATGGGGTCAGGTCCGGCAAAATTTATTCATTCAACATGTAGGAAATACTGATAACGGCTGTGGCTAATCACCCCGAGCTATACGACACCAGCTGCTTTCTCTACAGAGACAGGAATAAAAAGGACCTCGCTTGGAGGAATATAAGTGAGGAGATATGGCAATCTGGTAAGTTCACTTCACTTTTGAAAGTTTTCACGTTACTGACCCTGCGAACCTGCACAGGGTACTCTCTACAGTAAATAAAGAATGGAGACTCTCTCTTCCAACGCTAGTTCGACAGCTGCCATCTTGCAAAAACACCGTCTAGCACTAGCTCCTCCCACAAGTTGCATATTTCCGGCTTAATGCACATCAAAATAGTATATTTTGACGCGCGTCGAGGTGTGAATGTTCAAGCGTCCAACTTGGGCGTGTGGCGCATTTTTGACGCTTTGACTCCCGGACCTCTCCATCACTCCAGTTTGCCATGTCAGCTGATACAGTTTTCAAATGCTAAACAACTTCATGTTTACTTGCATTTTGAATACGCTTGCCAACAGTGGGTCAACGCACATCATCATGACATCACCCGTTGTTGCGCCAAGGTGTGATCTTCATTCATAAGTCCAACGTCGTGGCAATATTCCGGTAATATTACTATAAAGCTTGGCAGCATGAATTACGCAATATTTGCGGCTCGCCGTGCCACCCCGGCGGATTCAAAAGACACACTGTGCCGGCAATATTATCCTATTATGCCGCGCCACAGTGTGTCTTTTGAAAACGCTTTTTGTTTTTACAAATAGAGAAAAGGTTTAAGGAAGTTCCAACTGTTTTTTCAAAGATTCTCTGTTCAGTATAGATTAGAAACTATTTGAAGTTCAGTCTAAAGTCCAGCATAACAACAGATGTTTTTTTTTAAGATCTTCTCTTTTTTTTAAATCTCTATGCTGTTGGATTCCAATGAAAAACACAATAATGGCTATGTTTTGCTAGCTGGTGGTAATAATGTTGACTACCTACAAATATAATTAAAAAGGAAAATGATCTTAAAATGATTAGCATGGCCAAAGCATGCTAATTTCCATCAAAACAATGGTATCTTTAATTTATTTACCTCTTCAGATTACGTTTGATGTTTAATGAATAAGTCACGACAAAGTGAGACAGATGTGGAATAACTCAAAAAACTGCTCCACTGTTGATGTGATTTCTGGTACACAGGCCTGTGTGCCACTCAGTTATCGGCCCGGCCAAGACAGATTTCAACATCTGTGTAAATGAAATAGCAATCATGCAATGTATTGACCCACGACAACCAGCAGGGAAAGCTGTAGGCTATTATTTGGGACTTTTAGAGACAGTATAAAGATAGTTTGATATGATTGTATGTCTAAATGGACATTAGAAATTGGCTTGATAAAAACAACAACAAAGGTAGCACAATCTAATGCTAATACATCACCAGTTTTAGAGAGGCGAGTGCAACCTTTAGTGACATTCTGGTCCACACTCCATATCAGTCGGTAGCCGTTATGCATCAATTTTTTGTTTGCCAGCCGGCAATAAATATCACAAAGAAAAAGAAGAAGACGGGCACTGCTGTATTATTTTTAGGCTAATATGAGCATCTTGGATTGTGGACATAGGACATGTTGTGGACTAGCTATTTTTTTGGAGTACATTCATTGGACCCTTTTGGATGTAAAAAGACAGGTTTTTTTTGAGACAGCTCTGTTCTGTCAATGATATGTGGCTTCAAATGGTGACTTGTACATTACCTTGCTTTCTGAGTGGTTGGAAAAAAGTGTTTACTATGTCTACAGTTATGATTGTATCCTTGATTAGCATACATCTTATTAAATCTCAATAATTATAGCTTTCTAATGATGTCTAATATCTATATGTACATAGAGTGTTGGAAAAAAGGCAGATTTGACCCAGAACTATGTAATGTACTGCTAACGGAATGTTAAAATGCTAAGAGGTTAAGTAAAAAGACCCCCAGAATAAGTCACTGACTATACACGTTGAGCAAAATTACAGTAAGAGTTATTCTAAAATCAGTCTTGTCACCCAAAACTGTTTAAGCATAAAGAGCAGAAAATTGTCCCAAGTGCAGACAGGGTCTAAGTATTTTTGACTTTAAAATAGAGAGAATCCAATTCAGTCCAGATTGGTTACGATTCAGTGCCCTTTGACATTGCACCAAATCAGAATCTACAAATCACATGCCATCGTCATCATTCTTTGCCGGCCCCATCTGATGAGTACAGTGCTTGCATCATGTGCCAGTGACACAGACTAGAAAACCTACAGATTTTTGTTTTTGTCATTGTTTTTGAGGGCTTGTGGAACCCCCAAAGGCTGTGCCTCCCTGGGCGGTGTGCCACATCCCTCTGATAAAAAACAAACAAAAAGTCCTTTCTCACTGTTATACCCATTGGCAATTCCTGTTTTAAAATCAACAGAAATGTCCCTCTTTTAGTCTTTCCTAAACCTCCTTCAAGGCTCATTGGGTTGCCATTAGCTTGGATTAAGACGTATACATTCAAAGTTGATGTGTAAGGAAGTGACCAGTGGGATAAGTTGCTTCTGCATCTATAAGCTTTCATGTATGTATGTCTACATTCCAAGTCAGCTTTATAGCTGCAGCCTGGGAAGCACTCACCCATAACATTGAGCTGCCATGTGTTTAACCCCGTTTTAGGTCTTCAGTTAGAAAACAGATACATTTATTAATCATGATAAAGAGCTTAGGACATGTCTTTTCTTGGTGAGCTGTCAAGTATTAAGGAAATTCATCTCACTGTGAGGGGGATTTTCTCACGATACGGTTGATAATCAATTGGATTATGTAATAACACAATCTTAGTATTACTGAGAACATTATAGGGTGTCATTAGTCATAGAGATTTGTGCTATGAACTTTAACGCTTTTTGACACGAAGGCTATTCACGAAAATGTGTAATGAAACAAATCCATGCAAAAATAGGATTGACAAAGATTTCAGAGTAAAAGAAGGCAGAAAAATCACTTACTGAAAACAGGAATAACTAGGAAACACATTTACTGCTAAACCATGTGAAATATATACTGGAAGACCCAAGCTACTTCATGAGTTTTTTGCTGTATGTTGGTGTGTAATAAGTTGTTCACCCTTAAACAAAAGTTTGTTAAAGCAGATTTAGTTTTGGTTTCAGTCCTGTTGAGTTCACACCTGCCACCAGTTGAGGTGAATCTGATTAATCTGAATTAATGTCCTAGCAGGATTTTCCTGATATGTCCTCATTCTTAACCTTAACCTTAAGCCTCAGTTTGCATAGGTTATAAAAGATAAAAACTATCAGACCTGGCGCTAGGGGACTTTAGCTGGTTAGCTGGGAAAGAAGATATTCTGTTTACTCTAAATTTATTGATTAAACAACAGGCAAGATAAGACATAATTATTTTCATCTATTTAAGCTGTTAGTTCTCTGTCCCGTCCATGTTCTGGCCAGACATGTTTGTAATAAATACTTAAACACCTTCTGGGACTCAGTCTTCTTTATTATGGAAACCCTGAGATATTTTTTTGCCATAACACCAGTTTTCAAGCATCACAATGAATCTAAGTTTGCATCCAAATCAACAGAAGAATGACTCCTAAAATTAAATTAAAAGGTCCTTCAATTAAGTAAAAGAGTGAGAAAACATGTTATACAGATTTCCTTTTTCTTCAGCTGCACATACGTCTAAATGATAATGGAAAATGGTTGTAAATGATTTATCATAGAAACCTGGCCTTCTAACTTGGGGTGTGAACAGTTTTGAATGTCACTACACGTCAAAACATGAATCCGGGCCTTTTTTCTTTCTTTAGATGTAAATAATTTCAGCACAAGAAGAAAATAAATGTTGCCTGTCTTGAATATCATTTGTGAAGCAATTCTGTTTCTGCATATTAAGAATGCTGTTGTTCAAACATAATGGTAGATTGTTTCTGTTTACAAGGCTGACAATCCAAAGAGACTGGATTCACTCAGTGAGGCTCCTAATGTAAAAATAGTCGGTATCACCCTCCCTGCAGTTATTCATCTTCCAGTTTCTGCTCCCGAGCTCATTTCGATGTGCCAGCCGTCTGTGTGGTTACCAGCTGCCAGCAAATCGATGCCTCTCTGGAGGCAAGCAGACTTGCTTCCATGTTCTGTCCTTCGGGTTGCTAGTTAATCAGAGGGGCAAGCATGCATGGACAGATACTAACAAGACTGGAGAAATGAGGAAAAGCAAAGAGGAGCTGTTAGAAAGGGAGAAAGGACATTTAAAGATCCTGCAGAAAGAGACAAACAGGAGGGAACAGAAAGGTAAGAAAAGGTGGGAAATGTTGAGAAGGGACAAAAGCTAAATGGGAAAACAGCAGGGAAAAAAACGATTTTGTTTCATGAGCATAACAATTTGTGGAAAATCCACGTTTATTTAGATTTTCTTTCAAAATGAAGGAACTCGTTTACTATATAAAGTATTCTCCACATTTAGGAAAAAAGAACAAGCCAAGATCAAGTTTAAGTCCCTGCGTGATTACAATTTGGCAAAACTATTAAAGATTTCTGGTCATGTTTTTGGATGTTCTGCCTTTTTTATTATTTCCTACAGATTGTTTCCAACAGAGAACACACATGCAAGGGCAGGACATGCAAACTCCTTGCAGAAAGAGATTCAAACTCAAGACCCTCTTGCTGCAAGGCAACAAGGCTTATAACTGTGCCACCGTTTAGGCCTCTTAGGTAAATATTCAGTTGATGTTACATCTACTATTCTAAAGGACGGCAAATCAATAGTCAATAAGCAGATTAAACAAACTGAAGTAACAGTTCTGTTTGAGCTATTAATCTGTAAAAATCTTTGTCCAGCTGTCTGCTGACAGGTACAGTAGAGTGAGGGAGGTGATTTCTTCTCTCCGGCTGGATTCCCATTCCATTACACCTTAAACCGCCCATGGTATTGACTTTATGAAAAAAGTCCCTATCAAATTAGCGGAATAATTTGCAACCAAATAGAAATGTAATTACGTCCTCCTCTCTGCTCCTCAAGGGCAGCAGCTCAATTCGGCAAAGCAGACTCCAATTACGTCCGAGGAGCAGAGGAATAACCTGGGAGACTGTAATGAGGAGGAGGAATGAGAAAGGCAGTCAGATGGACGGACAAATAAAAACAGAATCGGAGCTAAACAGAGAGATGGCGTGGGTGGAATGGCAGCAGGAGAAAGAGAGGTGAAAGATTAAAGTGAAAAGATGTCAGACAGAGAAAAGGGAACAGAGAGACTATGTATATGAGCCCCTGCCAATCTGTGACTCTGAGCTTCTAATCTAAGGTAAGCCACTGCACTCACAAATCAAAACAAATCTGAAATGAAACTACTTTATAGTCCCAATGTACTGTAAAAAAATATATAAAAAGGACATCTCCTTGAATATTAATTTCTTTCTAAGAAATTTATTTTATTTATTTCAGAAAAGAAAAGCAATTTAGTTGAACTTAAACAACAGAAGAAAACTATTAACAAAAATGTGTTTTTTAGCTAACAAAAATGTTAGGACACCCTAACTCTTAATAGCAAGTCTTATCCCCTTCGGCTGAAAAAAAACTCAGTGAGATACTTCTAGTAGCCATCTACCAGTCTCAGACATCAGTTTGAGGACAGTTCTTCCCATTCCACATTTTCAGTAGTGAGATGTTTGAGGCGTAACCTGCATCTCAAAGAGTTCAACATCTGCGCTTTGGCTCAGCCCAGGACTTTCATTTTCTTAATTCACCACTAATCTGTGGAGGGTTTACTGGTATGTTTTTGGTCACTGTCATGTACTGTAGGAGGGTACAGCTTCAGCTTTTTTAAGAAATCCTCTGATACACAAAATAATTCATGGTGGGTTCTATGACGGTGAGCTGCTCAGGTCCTGCTGTAACAAAGCGCCCCAAATCATGACACTTCCACCTCTGTGTTCCAAAGTTGGCACAAGCTTGTTTTCCTGGACAGCTGTATTTGTTTCATGCCAAACATCTCTTCTGTTCTGGGGTCCAAATAATTCCGCAATAGATTTGTCTGTCCAATGAATATTATTCAAGAAGTCTTGGTCTTTCTCTGTGCTCTCTGTGGCCCACTTCAATCAAGCCTTTGTGTTTTTCTTAAAGTGGAGAGGTGTCTTCCTTAGACACTTACCATGGAAGTTAAAATTGTGCAGTTTCATTCTCATTCTGATTCTACAGGCATGTACTTTATTATCAACTGTAGCGAGAGCCTGGTGTAGGTCCTGTGCTGAGGTTTTGCTTTTTTGGAGACTTCTTTTACCATCTTGTGGTCTGTTTTCAAGGTTACCTTGGTTAGATAGTCAAACCTGGGCATGTGGTTGGCTTTTTTGAATGTCCCCCACTTATAGACTATGTTCTCTAAGTGGGATGGCTTATTTCAAATTCATTTCAGACCTCTGTAAACCTTTTACCAAACTAATAAGTTGCTACATTCTTCTTTCTGGAGACCCCAGATAGCTCTTTCAGTCCTACCAAGGGGTTCTACCAGGAACCCACCAACCTCTAAGGTTTAAATGGGCCAAATCTCTTAAAATGCTGAGTGACGATGCTCTAATCATGCATACCTGCTGTAATAAACCAGTGTGATTTCTTTTTTGATCTTAGCGTGGAGGTGGCCTAATTTATTCCTTACAAAAAATAGCTTTCTATAGGTCTTACTTTATTCAAATATTTTAAAAAGGTATTTTCTTTAATTGTAAATGTTTAGTTATACTACTTAAGTTTTTCTGTATTATGAAAATTGATATTAAATATTCACATGTTGAGTATTTTTAGAAAACTTTCATTAGAGTGTCTTGTTTTTTTTTGGGCACGACCGTAACAGAAGCTGTTTTTATTTGTTGGTATTTAAGGTCGGATGCTTTTTGTGAAACAGTCTGCTTGTAAATCTGTTATTTTTCCAGTGTAATAAAATGGACAGTCTGGTGAGAGGAGGCAGGTAAGAGGGCAGAGAGGAGTTAAAACATTCAACAGGATGATCACAAGAAGAGCTGAAGGCAAGGTTAAATTATGCCCCATTAAGGCGCGACTAAACAAGGTTTTTATGCTAATGTACTTGTCTGGGAAGAGAGAGGAGAGGAAGATCTGACCTCACAGTCTCAGTTTGCGATTCTATTTGCTAGAATCATAAGAAGGTGGGGTTATTATCATGTCTCCCCACAAGGGAATTTGCAAAAAGAAAGATGGAAAAAAAGAAAGTTGGTGAGACTCTAGGTGTGCAGAGACAGTTTGGGCATAATGAGCAGCATTCAATCAAGAGTAAATAACATCTGTATAAATCTGAGCAAAGAAACAATAGTTTGAATCAGATCATCTTTGGAAGCAAGCAGGTTTTTTTTTTTTGAGAAAGCATGGTATTGAGGGAGAAATCAGGAATTTCTCTCTAAAATTTAAAATGTGTGCTTTACTGGTGGTGGTCAGAGAGGTGGCGCCAGTGTTCGGCAGCCTGGCTTCTGTCAGTGTGCCCCAGGGCAGCTGTGGCTACAATGTATTTTGCCATCACCAGAGTGTGAATGTGTGTGTGTGAATGGGTGAATGATTGAATGTAGTGTGAAGCGCTTTAGGGTCCTCAGGGACTAAATAAAGTGCTATACAAGTACAGGCCATTTACCATTTAGGTTTTTGAAAAGAAATTGTAAATTTTTTCCATAGAAAATCTTCAGATAAAGAAAATAAAGCTGATTAAACTGCTAAGTCTGAAAATCTATGGAAAGTACTGAAAATGACATTGCATTGAATAGGCTCTGTTAGCTTTTAGGATTTGAAGCTATACCAAAAAATGTACCAAAAAAAAACCCCAAAACTTTTCTACTAATAACAGACTAAAAGTATCTTCAATACTGATTCCCGGAACCATTATTATTCCTTATATATGTAACCTAATTTATTGACTAATTTGTTTTGAGTTCCTTGGATGTGTGGATTATCTGATAGTTGTCCTCACTGATGCACAGTGGCGCAGTTGGTAGCACTGTTGCCTTGCACCAAGCAGGTCCTAGGTTCAAATCCCACCCTGGGGTCTTTCTACATGGAGTTTGCATGTGTGGGTTTTCTCCGGGTACTCCGGCTTCTCCCATAGTCCAAAAACATGACTGTTAGGTGAATTGGTTTCTCTAAATTGCCCTTCTTTGGATGGATGTCCTCGCTGTAAAACGCAAGGAAACTCAAGGCCCACTTTCAACAAGGTCATTCAAGGTGCTTTACATGAATTAAGGGGTAAAATAAAAATAGCAGTAAACCACAGACAAAGCATATATTGTAAAAACAGCAATAAAGCAAAAAGCATACACAAAATATGATAGGCTACATCAAAGCATTACTCAAAGGCAGCTCTAAACAGATACGTTTTTAGTTGTGATTTAAATGAACTCAGTGTTTCAGCAGCTTTGTAGTTTTCTGGAAGTTTATTCCAGATTAAAGGAGCATAGAAACTAAAAGCTGCTTCTCCATGTTTGGTTCTAATTCTGGGGATGTTGAGTAGACTGGAATTAGAGGACCGGAGTGATCTGGGGGGTTGGTATTGTGGTGGAAAATTGTTATGCAATTAGGAATTAAGTGTATATTCTCTGTTTAGTGAATGCATCTAGGGTAAAATGACAAGCTTATTGTTCCAGCTTAATGTTATGAGAAAGATATATGTGTCAGGTCACCAGAGAGACAGACGCCGGGGCAGTAAGATAACAGTCTGGCCTTCGGATGAGCTGCTTTATGCGTTGCTATGACTCGCGTGAAGCGGTTACTCTGGAGGCGGGGCGTGAAGGATGGAGAAGACATCTACAGAGATAAACAATGATTGCTGAATACTATTTAAGCGTTTAGTTAGAAAGGTTGGTTAGGGTGATGCACGAGTAACTCTGTCCCCTCCGTGTTCTGGCCAGACATGTTTGAATTAAATACTTAAACGCCTTCTTGGACTCAAGTCTTCTTTATAATGGAAACCCTGAGATACTATTTTTTGCCATTACAGTATAGTAACAGTAGAACTTCAATATACTTTGGTGCTAAGCCATTCAATGATTTATAAACTAGTAAAAGTATTTTGAAGTCTATTCTCTGTAGGTAAAAACATTGTCATATCAAGGGATGAAATGGTAACACCTCACCTGGGTATGAAATATGAAATGAGGGGTACAAATTGGTGTGGGGCAGAAATGACCTTACTGCATTAAGCCATTAAAACACCAAACTGCTGTTTAGATTATACACTTTATATTATTGGATCAATCTTGTTTTTATCTCTTTTATTGTATATTTTAATATATGTATGTTTTCTATTATCTATCTATTTAATATTTATCCCACTAATCTCTTATAGATCCAAGAGTAACATTCCCGAATTGTTATAGCCTGTTTAATATAAAATAAATTGACAGTGAATTGATTTGATTGGTGTGTGTGAAACCAATAAACACATCCAACCAAAAACAGCAGAAATTATGACATGTCGAGGTTGTTTCTTTTCAGCCTACGCTGCAAGCTAAGAGCACACAAACAAAATCCTTGCTTTCTCAGCAGATGTAGCCGACAAGGTTGCAGTCGTCCTCTCAGCTGCAAAATATTGTGTTTAATAATTCAGGACCTCCAGCCCAGCTCAGCTCAGCACTGAGCCCTGCACTCCTAGTAGAGTTCACCCAGCGGAAAACCTAACTGTGAAGCTTCCTGTTCTTCAGCCTCTGCTCGTCATTTCTTCTTCTTTTTGACCTCCTCCTGATTTTTCTGCCCCGGTTCAGCCTCTACAGGTGGCCCATTTGCTCCTCATCCTTTTACAAAGAAGTTTTAAAATACAAATCCTTTTGTAACTTCTTTTTTCTCTTGCTTAATATTCCACTTGTCCTTTCTGATTCTCATTTTGCTTCCACAGTTTTCTTATTTAGTTTGCTTATTTTCTCTCTGATTTCGTTTCATTTTCGTTTACCATTAATAATCCTCCCACGCTTTTATTTTGCCTCTAAATTTGTCTTCTCCTTCTCCTCCCTTTATCTCTCTATTCATTTCCTTATTCCTGTGTTAATACTTCCTTATTCTAACCTTCCTTTGACTTATCCTTCAGGAATTAGACCACTCTCTTTTCTTCCACCATAAGCAAAGTAGAATTGATATGTAGCCGGACAGAGCTGAAGTCGACTGGCACAGAGAGAAACACACCATCTGTGCGCAGTTTGGCACTGGGGACTCACCAGGGTTTGTGTAGGGATCAAGCTGGAGCTGACTGGGCTGATGCTTCCTACGCACATGTAGGTTTTTGACAGTTCACCCTGGAAATGTTTAAACAGCTTAAAAAAGGCTTCTAGTGGAGTTAACAGGATTTCCTGCCTACAAGAGGAGTTGTAGCAAGAGAGGTACACCACTGATAGAGAATGCTGAATCACTAAAGTTTATGTCAATAATAAACATGCATAATTAGGAGAGAATTATATCTCAGGTAACCCCAGAAGACTCATAAAAGTCCACCTCAAAGATATTTATTGCAAACATTAAAAAAATTTGTAATGCAGTTAAAGAAAGGGATATTTTGTTGCCACCGCTGCATAATGAAACTTATCAGCACCGTGATTTAGTTTCACAGAGATTATTGTGTTATTTAACAACGTGTTGCCAAATTAGATTTCAGCAACAAAAGACAGCACATAAATATTTTGGATAAGCCTAACTGGTGATTTAGGTCAATAATTTATTTCTTTCACATAATCATGATCAAGGAGGCAGATTTGGCTGAAAGAGTAGTTGTCTGGCTCCTGGCTTTAATCAAACTCTAATTTGCTTCCTGAGAAAGTCGTTTGACGTGGTGTGAATGCGCAAACGAACTCTGATGCGGACCAAAAAAGGCGAACTCTGATCTGCCTAAAAACTTAGGCCGCAGTTCGGTTGAAGTGAACTTTGGTGCAGTTAGACCCAGAAAGCAGGAAATGGATTGAAGCATAGGGCATTCGGTGTAAATAAAACCAAAACCACTCAACAACAACTCTGCCTTGTTCTTTGTTTATGATGAGTCGATTGCTGTGAGGTATTTGTCTGGCACATTTGCCAAACGCAATGGAGCAATCCTAAAACTGCTCAAATCTGATGCCACTCCATGTTTGTCAACATTTCGCGGAACAGGAAGTGTTCAGTGTTTCTTGGCTCAGCGCCACAACAGGTGAGGAGGTAAACATGTTGCTCGAAAGGTTAAGTACGTTTGACAAAGTGCAGCGTGAAAGCAAACCGCACCAGCAAAAAAAAGCAACAATGTTGCAATTTTATGTCACAATATTGTATCGTTATTCAAAAGCAATGTATCGATTATTTTATTTTTTAGCATTTGAATGGAACCATTAATGATGACAGTAATTTATATAGTAAAATAAAAATATGACTGCTAGTTGGTGGCTGTTTTCACCATCGTCATTCCAGTGGATCAACTAGACCTAGTAATAAAACTGGATGTGTTAAATATGAAACAGGTTGGAGTGTTTAGAATACTGTGACAGTTTTCTACAGTTAAATTCAGTTTTAAAAATCACAATATATAGTCTTAGTCATACTATCGCAATATATTGTATTGCCCCCCCCCCCCCGTATTGTGATACATATCGTATAACCAGATTCTTGCCGATACACGTCCCTAAAATCTAAGCAATGTGAATTAGTCTGATTGAAACAGGCTCTCCATGTAAAGGCATAAGCAATCCCCTTAGAAAAGCAATTGTTGCCGTGCATCAATCTGGGAAGGGTTAAAAGGCCTAATTTATTTAGACATATGATGACAGAATAGATATATAAACAAAGTGAAGTCTATAGTGAAACCCAAACACAGCATATAAGTACAAACACTTCATAGCAACTGACAAGCATGGTGCTGGAGTTGTGATGATATAGACCCACACAGAGCACATTTTAAGCTCTGAGCTGACTACAAACTTCTCTGTATGTCAAAATATAATAGAGGGAATAAATATGAGGTCATCTGTTTAACAGAAGAAGCTTGACCCAAACCGAATCACCAGCAGGACAATGATCCCAAAGACAGCACTATCTCTACAACAAAGGCTGAAAATGAAGAGAATTAAGGTGCTTCAATGACCCATTCCAATTTCAGACATCGACCAGATTGAAATGCTTTGATTGAACCTTAAGAGAATTGTGCAGACTAATGTTTGGAAACCTCTTCCCGGTATGCACGCATCTCCATTTCACCGGGCCGGTCTGAAAGGACCACTTTCCAGGTCATTTCAGGAATCAACCAAGTACCAGGCTTGGGTATGTACTCAGAAATGGCCCGGTAAAGTCTGCTGGGTGGGATTTGTGGTTAGCTCCTACTTATTGGTTATAACTCAGAGAGAAATGATATCAGAAAACAACTGGCATTTTTAAAACTGTAAAAGTTGCTGGCGAAGCAGTTTATAACAACATGGTAAGCAGAAACTTGGCTACCATCCCTGCTTCTTTCATTGTTGATCTCTTGTTATTGTCTGCTGCTGTGGGCACCTTTTGGTGCTGATCAGTGATGTCACTCACTGCCGTAAATCTTTGTATGGAGACAACGGCTGAGAGGACCAGGCCAGCTGATTTGTCAGCTTTTCCCCTCCCAGAAATATACTGGAACAATGGAATCAATGTATGTACTTAAGTTTTGTCTTTGTTATCAGATATAAAGCATTTGAATGATGTATCTCTGCTGTAATTTCCACTGTTTTTCTCAGTTCAAATAACAGTTCTGTTGTTATTTGCACATCTCTACATAGTTTCTATTTTTTACTTCTTGTAAATAGTCTTTAGTTTTTTTAATGCACAAATGCCTTCTGTAAATATTTCTAAATTATCCTGGTCAGTTGCACATTTTTCTAATCTGAGTAAGGCATTTTTATTATTAATTAAAAAATAACTGCACAGTATTTTATGTAATGTAAATATAATATTGTTAATTCTGTTTTTTATATTTTCTTGTGTAAATCTAAATGCTTCAATTACCACGTCACTTTGCTGCTGAATTTCTCCTCCATGGGACACAAAATGGGGCTGCACAGTGGCGCACTTGGTAGCACTGTTGCCTTGCAGCAAGAAGGTCCTGGGTTCAATTCCCAGCCTGGGTTCTTTCTGTTGTTTGCATGTTCTCCCTGTGCATGCATGGGCTTTCTCCAGGTACTCCAGCTTCCTCCCACAGTACAACAAACAGTTAGGTGACTGTTAGGTGAATTGGCTTATCTAAATCTGCTAAGAGTGTGTGTGTGCCCCGTGACTGCTGGAGATAGGCACCAGCCCCCTGCAACCCTGCAGAGGACGGATGAAAAAACACCAAGAAGACCACCTTTACAACATTGTCATCCTTTATCTTTAGAATTGCACAACTAAAACAAGTGAATTTTCACGATACAGAACATCCCCTTTTTTGACTTAAATCCCTGCAGTCAGGCCCCATCTAATTAAAAACAAACAAGCAGCTTCAACTATGGTATTGGGAGTAATTCCATCAGCACTGAGGGAGGCAGGAGAAGTAAACAGCCTCTCTTGTTTACTGTTTACTTCACTAATTTACTTGCTTTGATATGTTTCAGTCGTTCCCATGCAGGAGTATGCACCGAGCAGCAATTAGCAGAAATCACACAGCTGCTGTGGTTAAGGTTGACAGGAAAAGTTTCTCTCTGGAGCGTGCAGGGGCAAAAGCTGAACATGTAACTGCTGAACCTGACCTTATCAGGACAGGTTGGACCGACAACGGTGGCACAGAATGAAGGGGAGAGACCACAAGATGTCAAAAGTAAGGACAGTTACACACACACACACAAAGGCAAAGTTCTGCTCTGTTTTCATTAGCTCTAAGCAAATAAGCATCATAATTAACAGAAATAAAGGCAATGGACGAACGGACGAACAGACGGACAGACAGACAAACAGGTATACCTGTGTGCACATAAAAACTGCAAAGTTTAGAGCAGAGTGTTTTTGTTTATGAACAGCTCAATCCAAACCAAATCCAGAGCTCTGGTGACGCTTTGGCCGCCATAAATTTCCCCTGGAGTTTTATAATGAGATCTTTGGAGACTGCTCTGCATAATCAAATAGAAACATTCAGACAGATCCTCGCACAAGCATCCAAAAATGGCACCGTGTAAAGATGTGTAAAAAGCTTTAAAACAAATTCAACTTTTATTGCACTGGTATAATGTCATAGTAGTGAATGTAGGAAAATCCCACCTTTAGTTTGAGATGTATTCAGCAGGTAGAATCCTACATTAATAAATAATTATTTCAGCAAATTTACATATTGGTGCTAATAAAAGCTGCTACAGAAATCTAAATGAAGGATTTTTTACATTTATTTTACGCTGATTAGTAAAGAACTGCAGCAAAGAGTGGCCTATTAGCAACATTTAGACTCTATCTAAAGGCTAAGCAATTGTTTGGGAGGCATTCCAGAAACTATTCTGTCCTACAATCACAAACAAATGTGGAGTTTGTTAAAGTTTGCTTCAGCTGTAGATTGAGATTTTCAGTAACAAAGACTAAAACACCCTAAACATTTCCATTTGATATTATGCAACTGCAAAGCTGTTTGTGAAAGGCTCCATGGAGTTAGGGGGGTTTGAACAGCCTGTCTGTATAACACCTGACTCGCAAAGTATGGTAAAAATTGATGTAATATTGAAGGGAAGCATAACAGGGGTGAGATATATAATTTTAATATGAAACACTGACTCTGCCAACAACAGGAATGCTAATCTAAATTCATCCTTGTTGTGGATTTGAAAAGAATGGTATGGCAAGTGCTGATGTCAGTGATGCTCCAAACCTCCTGTTCTCCCAAACCGCCAGCTTCACGTCTGAAAGCTCAGACTTGTGCAGGATGTCACCATCTCCAACTGTGATTTATGAAAGGCTAGAGGGAGAAATGTGGTGGCTCAATTTAGTGGGTTTATGACAGGAATGGTAATGAGAGATAAAAAATATTGTTGATGCTACATACATCCACGCATTGCTTTAACAGAAATAAACACCAACTAGGGGGATGACTTTAACAAATATTTTTAGACTATAGATGATACTATGTTGAATAATTTCTGTTTAGTACTGCAATTGTTTACTCTGGCTCAGTGTTTTCCCAGCCCTGGTCCTCAAGGCACCCTACCCTGCATATTTTAGATGTTTCCCTGCTTCAGCACACCTGGTTTTCATTGATGACTGATTAACAGCCTTAAATCATCTAAATCAGGTGTGTTGTAGCAGGGAAACATCTTAAATACACAGGACAGTGTGCTTTGAGGACCAAGGTCGGGGAACACTGATCTAGTTTTACCTCTATGATCCATAAAGACGACCAGCATGACAGAATAAATACACCTTTTAAGGAAAGTTGTTTTATAGTCAAATTCAAAATGAGGACTGATTACATCTGAGCATCATACTGATGTTTTAACTAGATAAAAATGTGATTCCTCTCCAAATATATGCTCATGCTCGTGACTTTGTTTCAATTTAACAGTCAGAATTGCATCATTTTATCTACATTATTGAAGCATAAGTGTTTTCTAACCTTTTATTATGGTGACACACAACAAAGAAACCTGATAACATGTCATTGCCTGATGTGGTATTATTTTTAAAGTGATTTGTATTCTTGTTATTTAAATTTCTGTCATATTTAAAAGATTTCCGCTTTCTTTGCTTTTGACTTTTCAGTTTTACCTGCATTACACCTCTTTTGAATTAATTCCATCCTCCAAATATTCTGCTGCTTCATGCACACACCTGGTTTCCATTTGTTATCCCTCCCTTTAGCGTACATATACAAATGACGGCCCATTTATTCTCAGCCCTGCAGCCCTGTAGTTCAGTTTGTTTAATAAATCCTTTTTTCTAATCTGCATTACTGTCTCTTGCCTGTGAATTCTGCATCTGAGTCCCTCCTCATTATTCCAAACTGTGACAAAACCAACCACAGCAGCTGGTAGCTGCAACAGTCAGAGTTTTCCATATAGAATTACAACCTAACTGAAATATTTCAGAGCTGAAAACAGAATCTTAATCTAGTGTTTAAAAGATAATTCACATATATAAGAAACTTTAAAATTTTAAAACCTTTTTAATAGGAATCCTTTCTTTCAATCATCCTCTACAACTAAAATTATACCCAAACATGGGGTTCACGTATTAGAAAGTAAATATTCGCTGAAACATAGCAGCATCCATGATGGATGATAATGTAATTTGGTGCCGCTCTGTACTTTTTGGTCATACATCAAATAGTTGGACCCCATGTGACAAGCAGCTGTGTCATGGCAACAGCCCCCCATTTTCATCACATTTTCATCACATTCGTAGTGGTAACACCAGCTCAGACGGAGCTGATAGGTTTGTCAGATGAAAACATCGAGTGATGTATTAGACTCTGAAGACTTTGGCAGCTTAGAAAAGATTATGCGTCAAGGAAATTCATCATTTAATCAAATGCCCAAACCAAAGATTTTTCCAAGATGATATCAAAAGAGCAAACCTTGAAATACTTTATTTACATGTTCTTTTCATTGAGAAAAACAGCTCTAATTTACATATTACTACAGCCCAAACATTTATTTACTGAACAAACTATTGATTCTCAAAGTTTAATCTGGGTTTGTTAAAAGAACAAATTTATGCTGCTGATTAACTCATATTCAGGTCATCTACCCCAGTTAGCCTTTTATTCAAATGTTTAAATGTTCACGTTTATCTGCATCCAAAACACACAAAAATGAACGAGATGCATCACAACTGAAACCTATGTCTATCTATTTCATCTTTGCCTCTTGAGATCAAGAGCAACAAACTAGAAGGAAAAGTAAAGTTTGCTAAATTTGACCATGAGGTGCACTTTTCTTTTGCTGAGTATAAAAGTGCAAATCATGGCCTATTTTCAACCTAATCGAGACTGCTGAATTTATTTAAGACATTTAGTAGGGCTTTCATGTCATAAACGTCTTGATAATTAATTAATTCAGTCATTTTATTCAAGGGCCCTCTTAGAGATTTCAGATTTTTGCTGTTGTGTAGGACTTGAATGTTTCAGATTATGAAACAAATTTTATCTTCAGAAGAAGATAAAATTGGTAAATATAAAAACGAGTTTTCAAATGATAATTTCATTTATCAAGAGGAAAATGTTGTCCAAACCAACCTGGCTTCCTCTTGTTAAAAAATCCATTAAGTTTGATTGACAAAGTTAATGGATTTTCTCCTCTCTTAAATTGAAATTTAAGAGGAGAATTAAAGTCACTGAAATCTATGAGACTGGTAGGGGTACAAAGTAATTTACTAAGTCCTCAGGAGTACAGCTAACTACAGTAAGAGCCATTGTCCTCAAATGGAGAGAACACTGAACCTTTCCAGGAGTTCTCATCACACTAAGGCTACGTTCACACTGCATGCTGAAACGACCCAATTCGGATTTTTTTGCCCCTAGCGACCTGTATCTGTACCGATGCGATCTTTTCATGACAGTCTGAACGACACAGATCCGATCTTTTCAAATGCGATCCAGGCCACTTGGGTATGTGGTCCAAAATCCGATATGTATCCGATCTTTTGAAATGCAACTTCAGTCTAAATGGCCAGGTCGCATGTATCCGACCCGCACGTCTTTAATACGTCATTGATATGTCTCTTTCCGTGACAGAGTAAATCGAAGGCGCTCACAAGTGGATCTGGACATTCGGAAGTTACTGAAGTTACTGATGAATTCTGTATAAGGGAAGCCACTCACATTAGTATCCCAGCACTCCTGGCTGCGACTCCGAACCCACACGTTTCTCTGTAGCGACGTTGCTACCACTGCTCCACAAAACGCCATGGCCAAAAACCTTGCTCTCCTCCTTTTTATTTTTCTCCTTCAAACGAGAAGATTGTGCTGGCTCCGTTGTGAAAATAACTTTAATAAGGCTAAACGAGCTCCACTGTCGACATCCATGTGTAACGACTTCCGCAAACAACAAGTGACGTCCTTGACCGCTGAGTACTCTTCTGCGCATGCGGGTCAATTCTGGGTCCTTTCATTTTCATTTAATTGGAAATGTGAACGGCCTTGAAAAAAAAACTTTTTTTTTTCAAAAAATCGGAATTGAGCATTAAGCCCTGCAGTGGGAACGCAGCCTAAGTTTGCTCCAAGAGTGCATCAATGATTCTTCCATTCTGTCATAAAACGTAAAAAAAAGAAAAAGAACAATGATATTGTCAAAGATGGTGGTGGTAGTGTGATGGTCTGAATCAGAATCAACAATAACTTTGTTGCAAGGTGCAGTAAAGAGCATTTGTTTTAGGTGCAAACACGGCAAAGGTCCATTAATACAAAGATTAAACAAAGAAATCTTATGCACAATTTAAAAAATGCTGCTTTCAAGGCTCCTTCAGGGCCTGAACAACACGCCATAAATGATGGGAACCATGAATTTGGCTCTCTTACGGAAAATCCTAAAAAGAATGTTAGGCCATCATTTTGAAAACTTAAGCCTAAGCGTGTTTGGTTCATAGGGCTGGAAACTGATCTAAAGCACATGAGGAAGTCCAGCTGAATCAAAACAGAAGTTTATTGTTATTAATTTCGAACCTCTCTTCAGCAAAGATGCCCTTATTAGGATTTTCTGGGTTAGCTGAGGTCACAAACCAATTGGTCTTTAAAGTGAGGTGATGGGAAAGTCCTCAAGCTCAGTAGGGATCTCACTCCAATATCCTGCAGAACACCCAAAAAGGTAGCCCCGACACAGCTGATTAGGTTGTCGACAACCATACTTTGATTCTCTGGTTTATTAGTGAGATATCTGTCACTTTCACATCAGATCAAAGAAAATTTTGACACAAGTGTTTCATGCCTCTTCTTCCAGCAACCATATTCTCATGAAAGATCAAACGGAATATCTTATAAAGGACAGATGCTCAAACTATTGTTTCCTGCTATAACCGGACAGGAAAATGTTAAGACAACTACTGCAATCCAGATATAGTAGGTTTGTTACACCTCACAGATTCCTTGGTTTGTTGCAACCCTATTTTTTTAATAAGTCTGATATGATTTATTCAGTGTCAACGTGCAGTTTGACATTGTGCCTTAGGCTGTCTATTCAGTAAAACCTCCTGAATCACTTCTATAAAAGATTTCTAAGATAGTAAAGGAAAAATATATCTGTGATTTTTCAGCCTGAATAATGTGTTTGTGAAAACAAACATGTTCACACACTGACATGCTTTTGTTGATTTGCCAAAAGGTAGATGAATATTTGAATGCAAATTGCTCTTCTAATTCAACTGTTTCAAGTGCATGTGTCTCCAATGGTTAATCTCATGTGGCTTTCGACCTGCTTGGTTGACACTGATAAGTCAAGACAAAATGTAAAACAGGGTTGTAAATTTAAGGCAGGTGCAGCATCATTTTTCCTCCATTTTGCCTCATTTTTCTAAACTTGCCTTTTGCAGATAAATGTTGCTTGCTTGTCTGACAAACACCCACACTCTGTTAGTCCCATTTATCACTCTGTTTGACTTGGGCTTAATGTGTCTTCCTGACAGAACTGGCGTGAGCAGTCTTGGCTGTTAAAGAAGAGACATGAGTGGGTGGGGAGTACCTTGGTGGATTTTGATGAATGTTTTGAAATTGAAATAGATGTCGGTCACAAAAGAAGTGAACATCTAGCTCATCTAACTTGCCTATATTTAGTTCTGACAAACGCTTGAGGAGATTCTGCAAACCAGTATACTAAATATCAAGTCTAAATTATAAGTTTATGAATTTCTCCTGCAAGTTAAACTGGACTTCTAAGGGACGTTTTATTATTGGCAGCTAAAGTTTTTGCAATAATATAATTTCAAGTGCTCCAAAGAAAATGCAATTTGGGAAGCATAAATGCAACAGTACAATGCTACTTGACACACTATTGGCTAGAACTTGCAAAACAGCCAATCAAGGACAATCACTTATTTATTTCACTTGGCTCTGATTGGCTGTACCCCTAACAGCAGATATAAGGAAAACTGTAAATACTATCTTCTGCTGTGGTGCTAAGATGATTTTCAATGCATATTTAGGTATATTTGGCATTTTCAGAATGGGTCTTAAGTATTTGGGGATTTTAGCTATTTGCAGGCAGCTGTGGTCCCTGACCACCTCGAATAGCAAGGGTCCACTGTATTGTTGATATTAAAAAAGTGTGCAATATTGTGGATGAATTTTGGAATGCCTCATCTTGAGTGCTAACATCTAGGTCACTGAGATCTATATCAAATGTGGTCATTAAAGACAATGAGTATCAGGGTTGCATCAACAGAATATTGTCCATCTTTGACCAGTTTTTTTAGACGGTGATGGAAAAATCTGAAGACTATCTGCCATTCTGACAGATTACATTTCACACCCCTAAGCACTTGGTGCAGACGCGCGGACATGTTCAACTTTACACACGGAGTACAGGTAGCTAAATTAATAATAATAATAAAAGATTCCCATGTGAGCATCTGAGCATCATCTCAGACCTGGACCCTGTAGGCAATACATCTCGCCAACTGGGAGCTGACAGTGTGTTGAAGAATTAGGGAGGATTTGAAGCACGTCTGTGACCGGTGCGGCTGGTTACAGACACGCTCCAAAGAGCCTGGTGCCGTGCCAATTACCGGTGCAGAAGCGACACATGCTGCAGGATTTCCTCCCGCTGAAGATAGCTTGCGGGTCAGGAAACAGCTCATTCAGAGAGTCTTTCCGACTTCTCGTCACTTCAACTGGAGAAATGTTTCCTGATTTCAAAACTTTGGCTGAAGTGTCACTTGTAATTCCAGTCTCCAGTATGGCATTAGAGCAGGCATTCAGCCTCTAGAACATCTAAACCTCCATGAGAAGGCATCTGTCTGTGGCAAAAATGTAAAACCTCATGAGCCTCCGCCGCAATCCCACTTGAAAAATTACGCACAAGTGGGCCTGCATTTCAGTTCCATGTGGGCTAGGAGGAACTTGTGAGACTGTGTGTTCAGGCAACAGCAGGTAAACTCTTCGTATTCTATGTGCAATTGTTTGATTCCATTGTTTATATGTAGTTCTCAGTTCAGCTTGTTCGGATTGAATATTAATTAAAATTAATTTATTATTTTAAAAATTTACCTGTGAAAATAGATTTTTTTGACCCTGTCGGTCAAAATGATAGACATCAAAAAAATCTAGCTATTTATTTAAGTATATAATTGAGAAGCAGAGTTTGAATGCATGATCCCTGAACTATTACAGCTCACCAAATCCAATGACTTCTTAGTGCTTGTGAAACTGTTGTGATGATAATTGTGATTTTATATATTGTGCAGCTTTGGTAGTTACATGAAAAAACAGGAAAAAGAGAACATGCTCCTCAATAGGTAATTTAAACTTTCTAAACTTGTACATATATTTTTTTACTATACTCTCTTGCCTGTGGTAACAGTTTGGATTGTTTAAGTGTCTCCTGATACCATGGAATAAGTGTTTCTTTGCTCTGTGCCAGCAAAGAGTTGGTGCCGTTATGGAGACAGTTTTCCAGGCTTAGAGCTGTTGCTTTGAAATAAAAAGAAAAGAGTAATGGCTTAAAGTTGCAGTTTTTTAGCCAGTGTTGGAACCAGCTTGATACAAAATGGACATCAAAATCAACCTCGCCTCTCAGTTTTCTGCTAATTTGTATGTATGCTGCATACATTCGTATGCTAATTTTCCCATCCCCATTTTTTACTTTCACATTTAAAACATCTAATTCTGCTAAAGAATAAGATGCTGACATCAGTTTCACCAATTATATATTGCTGCACTAGGAGGGGAGTGAAATCACCTTGTGGAATGAAGATGGATGACTTTTACATTCATTGTCGTGTTTCTCCTTCCACCCCTTGCAGACTTATCTGCCACTCTTTAGGAGTTCCATCTGCTCAACATCAAAGGTCTCATTAAAATTTTCATGCATTAAGGGGAGAATTAGGCCCTCTGAGTCTCTTTTCCCTGAGGCCACCCAGTAGCAATCAAATAACAGGTAACAAATGGCACCATGAGGCAGCCCAAGTCGCTTGTTAATGGATCCAGTACATGCATTCCCTTGCGATTGATCACAGTGGATAGCTGTGGGGTGATAAAGGGGCTTTACTGACTGTTGTTTTGTGATCCTATATAAGGCAGAAAGGTTGCTGTAGTTCAACACTGGGGTAATATCTTTATGTTTGAACCATTCATACATTTAAATGATTCTCCTTCATAAAAATGTGGCTGTAGAGCGATAAGACGCTTGGGTGGTGATTTTAAAGGATTGATAGCTATGCCTCTTCTCCCAGCAACCATAACCATGAAAATTACAGATTGGAGTCAGTGGGGGAGCTGGCTACCTGGGAAGGCATTTTGTCCCCCCAGTCCTTCCCTTCCCATCCCCAGATACCTCTGTCCGCCCACTCCATCACTTTACCACTCATGTAGGGCCTTGGGGTGTGGGCACGTCCCTCTCTCTGCCAACATGCGGGTATGAGGCAGACTGTGATGTTTTCTTGTTTTCTTTCTTTCCCTCTTGTATCTTCAACTTACCCTCTCCCTCTTAACGTTTTTTTCCTACCTCTCTTTATCTTCTTTCTTTCGTCCCCTTTATTTTCTGTCGCCGTGTCCATAATATCACACTGACAGACAAGACACGTAAAAAAAGGGAGGGATAGCTAGAGCGATGTGAAAGTAAAGGCACATGAATTACATGCAGCTTCTAGTTATCGTTGCACATTGGCCCAGTGGCTAGCTCTGTTGCCTTGCAGCACAGTTCTAAAACACTATTGTTAAGTTAATTAACTTAGGCTTGAGTGTTTCTGTGTGTGTGTGTGTGTGTGTGTGTGGATGGTTGGTTGTTTATCTGTGTTGTCCTTTGATATAGGATATACCCTGACGGTTATTATAGATTCATTCCCCTCCACCCCCAATCATCAAAAGTCAATAAGTGAGTATAGACTATTCTCAGAAGAATTATTTTTGTTGCTGAGGTATTCCACAGGTTAATGAATAAATTATGGCTTTCTAATTACTACTATCTATATTAGTCTATTCAGTATTTTTAATGACCCTTCCTATACTGCAACCACAGGCTTAAATCATTTGGACTTTGAAATATGTCTGACAAACAAGATTCAGACTAATTCAAAGTAGCTTTGATTAGTGGCTTTCTGAAGTTCTCTGGTGCTGCTTTCTTCCTTTTTACATCTAGCATCCCAGCACATTTATATTGGTTTTCATTTGACAAGCAACAAAGCTCTGACATAGGAATCAGACATTATTTCAGACAAAAAATTATCCAAAACTGCAGGGATTAACCTGTGTCATGTATACAATAATAGACAACTTAGGAAAGACGATTTTACTTTGGATCATCAGGTATAATAAAAGTGTTATGTGGGTCTAAAAAGTGAAGCAGACTTAGTGGATTAAGTCTTGTCACTGGCTTGAAGTATGTGTGTAAACATTGATTGCTTTCCTGACCTGTGTAGTGCATGTTTATTGGTATTATTGGTGTGGAATTCACAGTGTTCTGCTGTGTCGGAATGGTGTGCATTACCTTTGCTGTGATCTCGTTATTTGGATTTTTCTCCCACCCTATTTAGGGCTCAATTAACCATCTGGGAAGGGAATTTCAATGCTGAGTGGTAGGTTAATCATGGCAAGGATTCGTTATGACAACAGTTTCACTTTTAGTTTCAAGAGTCCGACATCCCGAAGCGAGTGAATCTTTATTAGCAGAGAGATAGAACATTTGCATTGTGTTGCATCACATTAAAGTATGGTATTACTGGGTCATTCCAATAATATTTGACTGCGATGACTGTGATGGCCTAGTTGGTGCTGTTGCCACTGCTTCTTTGATGCTCAAATAACATACCAACCAATTATTGTATAGTTGTATCCCGAAAGAGCCCCAATTTGTTACCAACTTGACTCAAAACTGGTAACAAAAGAGGAGACTACACATCCAGAGCTTAGCTTGTTCAAATAATTTATTTCAATGAAACCATTAACTTTAACCAAACAACACCCATGTTGACAAGCTGCCTTACAGAGAGAAAAAGATTAGATTGCAAGAGCTGGCTTTATAACTCATCATTTCCCCATCAGGAGCCGCTAGCTCTTTAACAATCTAACCAGGAGTAGCAGGAAGGAAGAAACAATGGGAACAGCATCAACCAGGCCATCACACTCCAGTTGTGTAAAATCTGTTTTGGTGGTATTTGCTGTCTACTTGGTGTGTGAAAACTGTGGCGCTCAAGAGTTGTTCGACATGTCCACAAAATCTGTGGCAGCCTGGTTTATCTAGTGATCAAATTCTGTATCCTACAGAGTCATATGTGTACAACAGTGATGCTGTGAAGTTAAGGTATCTTATTTTCCAGCAAAATAGGCATTAGTATGACAGGGTTCTACAGTGTAACGTTTCTGAGAACCAATTTAGTTGTTGAGTACATACTGACCAAAACCGCCGATATACAGTGGCTTGCAAAAGTATTCGGCCCCCTTGAACTTGTCCACATTTTGTCACATTACAGCCACAAACATGAATCAATTTTATTGGAATTCCACGTTAAAGACCAATACAAAGTGGTGTAGACGTGAGAAGTGGAACGAAAATCATACATGATTCCAAACATTTTTTACAAATAAATAACTGAAAAGTGGGGTGTGCGTAATTATTCAGCACAGAGTGCAGTCAGTTGCCCATAGACATTGCCTGATGAGTGCTAATGTCTAAATAGAGTGCACCTGTGTGTAATCTAATGTCAGTACAAATACAGCTGCCCTGTGACGGCCTCAGAGGTTGTCTAAGAGAATGTTGGGAGCAACAACACCATGAAGTCCAAAGAACACACCAGACAGGTCAGGGATAAAGTTATTGAGAAATTTAAAGCAGGCTTAGGCTACAAAAAGATTTCCCAAGCCTTGAACATCCCACGGAGCGCTGTTCAAGCGATCATTCAGAAATGGAAGGAGTATGGCACAACTGTAAACCTACCAAGACAAGGCCGTCCACCTAAACTCACAGGCCGAACAAGGAGAGCGCTGATCAGAAATGCAGCCAAGAGGCCCATGGTGACTCTGGATGAGCTGCAGAGATCTACAGCTCAGGTGGGGGAATCTGTCCATAGGACAACTATTAGTCGTGCACTGTACAAAGTTGGCCTTTATGGAAGAGTGGCAAGAAGAAAGCCCTTGTTAAAAGAAAACCATAAGAAGTCCCGTTTGCAGTTTGCCACAAGCCATGTGGGAGACACAGCACACATGTGGAAGAAGGTGCTCTGGTCAGATGAGACCAAAATGGAACTTTTTGGCCAAAATGCAAAACGCTATGTGTGGCAGAAAACTAACACTGCACATCACTCTGAACACACCATCCCCACTGTCAAATATGGTGGTGGCAGCATCATGCTCTGGGAGTGCTTCTCTTCAGCAGGGACAGGGAAGCTGGTCAGAGTTGATGGGAAGATGGATGGAGCCAAATACAGGGCAATCTTGGAAGAAAACCTCTTGGAGTCTGCAAAAGACTTGAGACTGGGGCGGAGGTTCACCTTCCAGCAGGAACAACGACCCTAAACATAAAGCCAGGGCAACAATGGAATGGTTTAAAACAAAACATATCCATGGGTTAGAATGGCCCAGTCAAAGTCCAGATCTAAATCCAATCGAGAATATGTGGCAAGATCTGAAAACTGCTGTTCAAACGCTGTCCATCTAATCTGACTGAGCTGGAGCTGTTTTGCAAAGAAGAATGGGCAAGAATTTCAGTCTCTAGATGTGCAAAGCTGGTAGAGACATACCCTAAAAGACTGGCAGCTGGAATTGCAGCAAAAGGTGATTCTACAAAGTATTGACTCAGGGGGTTGAATAATTACGTACACCCCACTTTTCAGTTATTTATTTGTAAAAATATTTTGGAATCATGTATGATTTTCGTTCCATTTCTCACGTGTACACCACTTTGTATTGGTCTTTCACATGAAATTCCAATAAAATTGATTCATGTTTGTGGCTGTAATATGACAAAATGCGGAAAAGTTCAAGGGGGCCGAATACTTTTGCAAGCCACTGTATGTGACTGAGTAAATGTATATTTGATTTAGGGCTGCCACAAATGATTATTTTGATAATCGACTAATCACTGATTATTTTCCAGATTAGCCAACTAATCGAATCACATGTAAATTGTATCTCATTGCAGCAGCACGCAGCTGCTCTAATATAACCATAATTAGCTTTGAGCTTCTCTAAGTGTTATGTGCCATCTAAAATACTGACAATTAAGATGATAGCTCATTCAACATTATAAACTAATTATAAAAATAAACATTCGTGTTACAGCAGACACAAGGGTAATGAAATTACCATCACTACTGTTAATGTTACAGCTATCAATAGAATACAACAGTGTCTTCAGTGAAAAGCTTCATCAAAGCCGCTGTAATACAGACTGCTACAGAATATCCTTCCTGCCCACAGCCATCTAAAAAGTCAATCTAAACATTACATTCTGAGAAAATAAGTATTTTTAATGTAATAATAAAAATAATAAGCAGCAGTCTCAGAAAGACATCCAAAAAGGGTAACTCCAGTCTTAATAGATAAACTATCACTTTGCTCAGCCTTTTCATAGTGTTTGTGTCCATGTGACCAACGGTATCTTGAGGATCTGCCATAGATAGAAACAAATAAGCCAGCTATGTGCACGTTGCACTCCACCACACATTTAAATCTTTGATGTCTTGTAAACAGCAGCAGCGCTGCGCTGTCTGTTCCATCTATGAACAGATTAGAATCAGCCTCTGGGCAGCAGCTCGGGCCATAGAGGACGTCACATAACCCAAAGGCTCTCATATTCTAGGCATTGCATCAGTCAATTTAAGTATGGAAATCAGCCCCCTGAAAAAACAATTATTACCCAGACATTTTCATCAATCTATGAATGCCCCCCCCGATGCCCCGAACAGATCATGAAAAGAAGACATGTCCGGGGAAAAGAGGACATCACCCTAGTGTTGATGCTAATGTTAGCAGCTAACAAGTTAATTAGCTTACAGAGGCAACTATCCCTCTTCGTCATCAGCCACAACGGGCTTCCTTTTAAAATGCTCGAGCATCACTGTTGTACTGCCATGGAAAGCAGTTTCTACTAATTTTGCTTTTTGTTTTGCATTACACATGCTTCTCTTTAATTTTTAAAAAACACTCCAAAACTTTTGAGCTCCACTGTCAGGTCGCCATGATAATGCTGTTTGGGCTTTTCCAGTGATGCCAAGGCTGAACCCCATTGCCACTACTGCGCATGTGCGACAGGCGCAGAAAGGCAGACAAGCAGTGAAAGGTACAGTGACAGTTTTAGGAGAAAAACAAAGCTTAAAAAAATCAACTATGACGTGGATTACTACATTTGTTGACAATTTTGGTTGTCGACGGCGTTGCGACGAAACGACAAATCGTGGAAGCACTAATTTAATTTAGCTGGCTTTAAACCCTGGCATATGATGAGTCAGTATAAAGACATTTTGAGGGATAATTCATCTCATGTATCACGTTTTGAATATATAAATGACAAGTTACAACAATTTAAGCTGAACAGACAAGTAATAAGATTTCCCGATGTGTTTTCTTTGAAAAGAGAAATTTTATTTCAGTTGCAAACTACACCTAATTGTCATTTTAATAAACAGTTCCAACTGGGTACACATAAAACCACACAGTGTTACTGGCATTAAAGAGCCCAACACATTTTCAAAGTAGTTTAGATGTATACATTTGCTGTAGATGGTGTTATTTGAAGATTTTACAGCACCTCATGTCCTTGGCGCATCAGTGAGGAGTAAAAACAGTGAAATGTTGCTGACTGACGAAAGATGGTGCGAAGCCGCCTCGAGAGGCTGTCCTATAATTACCCTGCAGATGGAGAGTTCCTGACAGCCAAGCAAATACTCAGATAAAACTCTATTACTTCTGATAAAAAATGCCTGCACAGAGTTTCTAACAAAAACAAACAAAAAACAAAGAGAGATATGTCAGTAAGGTTCTTCTAAAACAAACAGTGTAAACACATTTAGTGAAGCTTACAATCCCATTAAAGATAAGAAATGCATTTCAAGTGAGACATTTATATCCAGTGATTTAATTTTAAATTATTTTGGGCTTTTAATTATCCCTTTCAACCAGTCTTTCCAGAATGGAATGAATATGCAATGTTTAACGTCTTTGTTTTGTTTTTTTTGAACCAAGAATTGGGTAGACAAGTTTAAACTCACAGCTTTTGAGAATACTCAGGCTGAAATTCAGCCTTTGGGATGTTATCATTTTCGGTTGTAGGATTTTGTAGAATTTGGATTGTGTCCTGATTCTACATAATTCTCTATATAGGACATAGGCATCCTTACCAGATGCCTGAGCCACCTCAACTGGTCCCTTTTGATGTGCTCCTTAACATAGATAAGGGTAGGAACATACTGTAGATCAAACGGTAAATCAAGAGCTTTGCCTTTTTGCTCAGCTCTCTCTATCCACCACAACAGACCGGTACATAACTCGTATCACTGCAGACACAGCACCAATCGGTCTATCAATCTCCAGCTCAATTTTTCTCTTATTTATGAACACGACCCCAAGATACTTATGCCCCTTTTCCACTAGGGTCAGGTCAGCCCCGAACGGGTCGGGTCAGCACTGCCCAGAACAGGCTGGTTGTGTTTCAATTACTATCTAAGGAATGCGGACGTAGGCATGGGCAGGCTCAGCTTTAAGTGGCACAAAAGGTCTGTGATGTCATTTGAAATTGCCAAAAGAGTAGTAAACAAATGTGGACGTGTGCATTAAGAGTGGGATATGACAGAGAAACAACAATAGAGGACGTCGAGGTATTTTTGTACTGTACTTTTTCTGAAGAAGAAACTCCGTGCCTGCACACCCCCAGGACAATCAGTGGCTACCACTACGTAGGTAGGCATGTGACTGACATCACTTTAGCCGGACCAATCAGTCCATAGGTGGGTGTGTTCGGCCCGCTTCGGACCAAGGCAGATGTAGACCAAAAAAGGGGGTCAACCCCGACAAAGGTAATGGAAACGCGCCAAATCGGGGCTGAGTCTACCCGTTCCACACCAAACCGACCCTAGTTGAAAAGGGGCATAAAACTCCTCCACTTGGGGCAGGACCTCATCCCCGACCTGGAGAAGGCACTCTACCCTTTTCGGCTTAAGACCGTGATATCAGGGGCGTGTCCAGCGAGTGGCCTGGGGTAGCACATGCCACCCTTGGAATCTGATTGGCCACCCCAGGAACCACCTCAAACATTTTCATTTATCTTTGCATTGTTTAAAGAATGCATGCAGTTATATAGCCTGAAACAGTAGGTGGCAACATGCGCCTTTAACAGTGGTTTCTAGCCACTGGCCTACAGAACACCCGAAGAAGAAGAAATGTATCTAAAGAGTACAGATGATAGCATAAAGTCAATTGACGTGAGTGACTGACTTCTCACTCACATCTAAAAAAAGTGGTCAGTCTCAATTAGCAACTCTCCAGAGGTTCATTTTGTTCTTGGTGCTTTTTAAAATTTGAGTTGACTCTTTCAACACACATTGTGAAAAGTTTTTGGTGTAACAATATGTAGTACAGAGTGTCATTGTAAATCATAATGTGCAATTAAAACTGGTGGCAAATTTTACTTATGTTAGGCTAGGCTATTTATCATCAGCTATGTAAATATATTTTTGTACCTAAAATACATATTTGTTTGTCTCCTTTCTTATAGTAAGAAAAGAGCTCGGAACATTTAGAATTTCTTCAAAAGAAAGAAAACCAGAACAACAGAGCAGGACAGAGCAGCCAGCATTATTGCTCGTGGTCAGAGAGCCAGCTTAAGGATAGACTACAGCAAGAATCTCCAGCTTCTGCTGTGCACAGGTATGTAATGTAACATTGTGGTGTACCTCTATATATTTAAACCAAAGCTGAAGGTTTAGTATTTTTAATTACTCTGTTTCAATGATTGTATTCTCTATTCTATGGGGTTTGTCTTTTTTTGTATTTTATATCAATGGTTTGCTTCATGTTGTGTTCTTGCTATTATTTTATTGCAGTAGATTTTTTCAAAATTAATCATCTGAGTCTACTGCTTATCTTTCATCTAAAACCGCTGATTTTATCACTAAATGTACAATATCTATGTTTAAGAGTTGGACAAGGACTCTGCAGATGAAGGCCCTTCAACTTCACCGGCTTCTCAGGATGTGGATGGTATGCACACATCATAAGCCTTGTACATTACTTTGTGGTTTGACCGAGAACAAAGCTAAAATTATTACATTTGATTGATACAACTGTTAAAATGTTTGTTGTTTTAGGAGTATCTAGTCAGCCACAGTTAGACCATGACACTGACATTGAGGACCAGCCAGCAGCTGTACCTACAAGCCCCAAATTTTCCATGGGGAGAGTGATGTAACAGCCCTTTGTGCTAGACACGAACCTAAAGGTATGCCTTAATGTTATTTTTTTATAAAAATACGTTGCAGCCTACTTAAAACAATACACAACTTTTCTTCATTTGTTTATAAAGCAAAGTGCATCCTTTTCTTGTTTGAGACTTTATGCTGATTTTAAGCCCTTTTCTTTTTCAGATATTTCACAATCAAGAGCAGCAGGTTCCACTCTCTGCTAAAGATTTCCTCCAAACTGTCTATGGTGAGAAGAGAACTCAGTGTGACTTGTTTAGGAAAAGTTTTGGGGTTTTTTCAGTTTACTTGGATATTGTTTTGATCAGTGTTTCCCACACATAGACAAATCTGTGGCGGTGCGCCACAGATTAAATTCCGACCACCACAGATTCAACACCAACCAAAAGAAAAATAAAAAATTCAACACCGACCGCCACATGTTGCTTTTGTTTTTCTTTTTTACGCTATTTAAAACATGCAGCGTATTTGTTCAGCTCCATTTCCTTTCCCTGCTCTCTCTTCGTCTCTCTGTCACTCACGCGTCTCTCTCTCTCTCGCTCTCTCTCACACACACACACACACAGCCCCTCCGTGCACAGCACGTCTGTCTGGATCATCCGTGGAAGACGTGGAAGACTATTTGGTGCAGAGAAGTTGGTATCTCATGAACACTTTTAACACACAATCACAGATTAAAAAGTGCTATAAAATATTTTATATTCAGTGTGTGGATGTTACTGTAGGTCCTGACCCTTAGCAAACAAGCGATTGCGCCTTCTTTAGACAGTTAAGTATGTTCGCAAGTTTGGGGTAACATGTAGGCTAGCCTAGTTAATAAAGACTGTAACCAATTAACTGTTTTTTTAAATTATTAACCTTTAGGAATTAGGAAGTCCCTTTAGGAATCCTAAGGGTTTAGGGTTAGGGTTTCATGTTGACATGAAAAGCAATTTCCTTTCGTCTAAGGGTAACAGTTCAGGTCTTCTTCCAAATCTAGACTAAATAGTGTCACATACAAATAACTCACAGTTATGTAAAATTTCCTAAAACGGCAATCTTGGAATACGTTTTTTTAAGAAATGGCTCCAAAATGCTTATTCTAAATTGTGTAGATTTATATTTGTCTTCACTTGGTTTTTTGGACTTCCCCACTGTTAAGAATTGTGGACAATCTAGTGAATGCTGTAAAACAAATAATGTTCATGCTGACAAAGAGAAATTACAAGCCATGTCAATCATGATCAACAACCAGAAGTCATTTGGCCTTCATCACCTCTCATGTAAAGGTTTAGGTGAATGTATGTATATATTTGACCCTGTATAGATTAGAAAAAAAAAGAAACTCAATCTTATTCATTCAGTTCTTGTTAATCAAAATCATTCCAGGTTGTTGTTTTGTAGTCTTGTCATCGTGGAACTATCTCCTCAAATTGTATGTAAACTTCTGACCACAACTTCAGACTGATTTTGTTGCAGAGAGGAATGGTTAGGTCAATTAATCTAAGACAATAAAATCATTGAGTACTAAAGTAAATCAAAGGTGGATCATAAAGTACGACTTGAGTTACTGAAATGGCTTCCATAGTGACTCTGGTTCATTAACTACGTCTAAACTATGAGACAGTTGGGATGTAAAACCTGACAGCTTGCCACAAGCAACAAGTCAAATCAGAAGGTTACTGAGACATGCAGCCTCAACAGAAATCCATTCAGCCGGAGCACAGAGCCGAGCAGTGATGCTGAGAGGGACTAAAATACCTTGAGAACAGAGATTAGAACTGAATCCAACCCTAAACAAAATACATTTTCCATGTATTCACAGAATGAAAGAGGTCTTTTGGCAAACTTTCAGATAGCTCTCACATAAATCACATTTTTCAGACATACAATTTTCCACAAGAACTCTGAAATAATGTGAAAAATCTCCACTTTAAGTGGGCCAACTTCAAACACAACTGCCATGTTTTTCTATCAACCTCTCCCAGCTTCATGATAGGTGGTGTGTGTAATGTATGAACACATAGTATACTCTAAACATCAGTGGCACTGTCAGGATGACACAGGTGCATGTTCACTCACATGAACACTTCTTCAAAGGCTTCACATCTAAAGGCTGTTTCAAAAGACAATGCCGGAATCAGGGAGCCTTTCGGTCATCCATGAGTGGTCAGCCTGTGGCCACAAAGTGCCATGATCAGGTGTGTTTCACAAAACATTATCCGGTGATGCCGGGATAAAGGGGGTTGTGGGGGTGGTGTACCGGCTGTCGACGTGCAGGGTTGCGTATACAGACAAACTAGTTTGGCATAACTTGTTTTTTATCCCAATGGAAACCCAAGTCCTCAAATCTTTTTGCAAGCCACTCCAAAAGGTGGCTGTCTGGCGGTCTGTTCTTTAGCTCAGAAGCTCCCAGAAGCTCCCAGGCCTCTGCATCACTCCAGTTTGCCATTTCAGCTGTTACATTTTACAAATGCTAAATGAATTCCCCATGTTTACTTGCATTTTAAATACTGTTGCCGGCCGGGGCTCAGCGCACATCATCATGAAATCACCCTCTGTTGCAGCAAGGCGTGATCTTCATTCATAAGTCCAGCGTTCCAGCAATATTGTGGTAATATTACTATCAAGCGTGCCAAATGCTGCAATATTCACACCTCGTCTTGCCGCCACGGCGCATTCATAGGACACACCATGCCGGCAATATTATCATAATATCCAAAAAGTTTTGCTAAAACATACCAATGGTTAAAAACACAAGAAAGTTTTTCACTTGCAAAATTACATGAGTTGTTTGTGTTCTGTTTTATAAAAATATTTTAAATCTCTGAGGGAGAAGCTTGCCTTTGTACTGTCATCTGTCCAGACAGGAATATTTGTATGGTTAAGCAAAACAGAATAGATTTTTAAAGGCAGAGTTTCTGTCCAAGCAGAGATGTCTACTAGTATCAAGGTATGAGAAGGTCTTAAAAAGCTATGGTTATAAAAATAAAAACCCGGCTATGAGATGCCAAATAAAACACCTCAGTGATCTGTGTTTTCTCCAACTTTATGAAACATAGAGTAAAACCACACTGACCTTCTCCTAATCCTGTGTATGCACGCTGCCTAACAGCTGGGTGAAAGAGGGCCACTATAAATTTTGCTTAGTTACAAAAAAAAACTGCCGTTAACAAGCAAGAAGTCTGCAAAGCAACTGTGTAGGCTGGCTACCTCAAAGGAGGGCCTACACAACTTAATTCAAATTGGTTTATATATACAGTGCCAGTTCACAACAATGTCATCTCAAGTCACTTTTTAAGACAAACAGGTCTAATTTATTTCCAGAAATAAAAATAGAAAAATTTAAATTCAAATTTAATTTTATACATTCCAATTAGAACCTAGTTAAAATACAATGCAGTCAAGTTCATTGACATTTAGAATGGCAGTTAGTAAAGAGTTTTCTATCCAAGGAAGCCAAGCAAATTGCATAAAACCACTAACTTTGTATCAATCCCCAATCCTGAGTAAGAGGGAAGATACAGTTGTGAGCCAGCTTCAGATCCACAAGCACATTTAGTCCGGACAACCAAACCCCGTCACCCTGCCCCAGCAGTTTGGGGACTATCTAGTCGTCAGGTCCACGCATCCACAATGCCTCCTAAATCTAAAGTTTGTACAATCAGCTGGAGCCTCCTTTCCAATGCCATAAAGTACATTTTCCCAGGGATTTTCAAAGGTGTGATCCTCTGATAGTTGGAATATATACTCTGATCAACCTTTTCAAATCTTGAACCACCAAAATATTCTACCACCCAACAGGATTAATCACAGATATCCTAATTAGGATCTAAAAACTGCTATAAAATCAGCATTTATCTTTAAAGTTTTTGGATTACTCTATCAAAATAAAAACAAGTTTAAATGTTATAAATATGAAAATGAATATACTGTACCCTATTATTTTAGCAGCAGTAGGAATTGATGATACTATACATTTTCTTCTTTCTGTCACCTAAAATTAAAAAAAGTCATCTGAGGGAGAGATTACAGAGACAATGGAGATAATAAAGGTTTTCTCACATCTTATCTTTACATCTCGGGAATGAAGCAATACTTGTAGTACAGGGACCAGATAAATATAGTCTAACAGCGATAATATAAAATAAAAACAAAGAAGCAAAGCCATGATCCATTTAAATCTCTAAACATAGTAATAGTAATGATAGGAATAGGTAATCTAATTTGAGGGAATCACTAAAAGAATGATTTTTACCGCTGACATTTGCTTTAACCTCATAATAATTTTATAAATGGCTTCCACAACAGAAGAATGGATTCAAACACAAATCCATGCACAGAAACAAAAGCAAACTGCTCCACAGACCCATCATTTACAGCAGAGCAGGTCTGGAATAATAATGTCTTAGCAACAAGGGTCGAGAGAGAGGGTCTTCAACGACAGGAGCCTCTTAGAAATTAAATCCCTAATTGGTATTAGCTTTTAATTTCCTATTCACTCACTGTATTGCTTTAATAGATATTTATTTATATTTTCATCTTGCGTCAGTCATCATTGCCTCTGTGTGAGTAATTGGTTTGTCACCTCTTGGTGTTGTAGAGAAGGGAGGAAAGGTGTGATTGAAGCATCTGGTGTGAGATTATAGGAATGCTGAGGACAGCCTCACTGCATCAGAGCATCAGAGAGAGTATGAATACCCGCAAAGCCATTCATTGTGACACTGAGCTCAGCTGAAGAAATGCAGTATGATACTGTACTGAAAGACAGACAGTCTGGATAAAATTCACTGAATGTAAGCAGTGCAAGTAACATTTAAACAAGTTAAATGAACATTTATCAGTTACATTGATGGTAGGATTTAGTCTCAATGCAAAACAGAGGTAAAGAAAATATTGTAATCCCTGTACTTCATTGATTTCATACTTGAAAAATGAGAAAAAAATATTTTTTCTCTCAGAAACAAATATTCAAAAGTGCACTATCACCAAAAGGGAAATTTTCACAACTTGTATTTCCTTAATGTTATAAATACGTAGGCATACCTGCTAAAATATATATCTGATTAAATGAGCACATAAACTTATCAATGTCTGTTTAAATAACTTGTAGAGTCATGTCATTTCAATAAGTAATGGTATAATCTGCAGATAGAAAAGTGAATTATGTTGTAAAATTGGTTGAGTTCTGCCTCTAAGTTCCCCTTTAGACCAAATAAAATCAAACTCTCTCGGACTGCAATGGCTGTCAAAATGTGGACAGAAAATGCATTTAATTAGACAATTTTTTTCTGTTTGACCGCTAGCTCTCTGATCAGATTGATTAATACAACTAATTAAGCCATATTTACATGACATTATCAAATAGTTACAAAAACTCAGTATTTAATAAGAGGATGGAGGGATTATTTTATTTAGAATATATTGAGTGCAGTACCCATTGTCACGAATAACATAACTGCACATATTTAATCTTCCCTATACAATGTAGTATATGTGCAGGGTAAATTATCTTGTTGATCAGACCACGACCAACCCATGAAGTTCAATAGAAACCGAGGACAAGCTGTCTTTAAACAGCTGCATAGATGAACTTTGAAGACTCTGTTATCAACATTTGAGGCCCCTCTCACATGCTAATAAGACAATGACATTGAGAATCAGGAATTAGCTATTCGATATCTTGTATCAACCTAAATAGTGACTGGTAGATGTAAGAAAGTTTTTCTAAGGTTTATAAAGAATGTACAAGTGAAACTCAAAAAATTTGAATATTGTGCAAAAGTTCATTTATTTCAGTTATTCAACTTAAAAGGTGAAACTAATATATGATATAGACTCATTACATGTAAAGCAAGTTATTTCAAGCCTTTATTTGTTATGATTTTGATGATTATGGCTTACAGCTTATGAAAATCCCTGTTGTATCAATTACTGCCTCAATGCGGCGTGGCATGGATGCTATCAGCCTGTGGCACAGCTGAGGTGTTATGGCGGCCTTCAGCTCTTCGGCACTGTTCAGTCTCATGTCTCTCATCTTTCTCTTGGCAATGATCCATAGATTCTCTATGGGGTTCAGGTCAGGCCAGTTTGCTGGCCAATCAAGCACAGTAATCCCATGGTCATTGATCCAGGTTTTGGTACTTTTGGCAGTGTGGGTAGATGCCAAGTCCTGCTGGAAAATGAAGTCAGCATCTCCATAAAGCTTCTCTGAGGAAGGAAGCATGAAGTGCTCCAGAATGTCCTGGTAGATGGCTGCGTTGACTCTGGACCTAATAAAGCTCAGTGGACCAACACCAGCAGACATGGTTCCCCAAATCAACACAGACTGTGGAAACGTCACACTGGACTTAAAGCATCTTGGATTGTGTGCCTCTCCATTCTTCCTACAGACTCTGGGACCTTGGTTTCCAAATAAGATGCGAAATTTGCTGTTCTTTTTTTCTTTAGTCCAGGTAAGATGCTTCTTATGTTGTTTGTTGTTCAGGAGCGGCTTGACAAGAGGAATAGGACATTTGAAGCCCATGTCCAGGATCCGTCTGTGTGTGGTGGCTCTTGATGCACTAACTCCAGCCTCAGTCCACTCCTTGTGAAGGTCTCCAACACTTTTGAATGGCCTTTTCCTGACTATCTTCTCCAGGCTGCGGTCATCCCTGCTGCTTGTGCACCTTTTTCTTCAACACTTTTCCCCTCCACATAACTTTCTAATAATATGCTTTGATACAGAGCTTTAGGAACATCCAACTTCTTTTGCAATTACCTTTTGAGGCTTTCCCTCCTTATGGAAGGTGTCAATGTTGGTTTTCTGCACAACTGTCAGGTCAGTAGTCTTCCTCATGATTGTGATTCCTACTGAACCAGACTGAAACACCATTTAAAGGCTCAGGAACCCTTTGTAGGTGTTTTGGATTAATTAGCTGATTAGGCCTAAAATATTGAACCTTTTCACAATTTTCTGAGCTTTTGAATTTGAGGTTTTCATCAGCTGTAAGCCATAAGCATAAAAATTAAAACAAATAAAGGCTTGAAATATCTTGCTTTGCAGGTAATGAGTCTATCTCATATATTAGTTTCACCTTTTAAATTTAATTACTGAAATAAATGAACTGTTACACAAGGTTAATCTAATTAGCAAGTTAATGTGTGCAGCCAAAAATATTTAAAAAAATAGAGTTTAACATTAAACTTTTTATAATAAAAAAAAAACATTCCATTCTTAACACTGCTACATGGCTCGGTGTAATGCAACTGGCATAAAAACATAGAAATTACACCAACAAGAGGTATATGGAGTTGAGTGTGCTCAAACTCTCTGATACCAATCATGTAAAAACTATTTCTAATTGACTGATTGACTGAATAAGTGATTTGGACCCAAAGCTGACACCTGGGATCAGATCAAAACATCTTTACTTGTTTTTGTTGCTTTTCCGCTCCTAAACTACTGCATGTTGTGCTGCTTAGTTCATCCACCTTTCCTGTCTAACCTTAAATGCACAAAATTTACCTCTAACGTTTACCATCCATATTGTCTGATAAAACTATGTTTCTTTCACTTTGATTTAAGTCCTTAGCACACTAAGTTAGGATAACGTAATTGTACCTCACTGAGAGTGAAGGGTATGCACCACAGCTAACATGTCAGTTGCCCCTCTCTATTCCTGAGAAGTCAAAGTACCCTTGTCCCCATTCTGTCAGTGAAGATGCTACACAGTGAAGAACTGTGCTGTGGAAGCCAGTGAGACTCGTACAAACTCCCTAAAATTCCTCATTTAATTGCTGATAAATGCTAAATACAGTCCCAGCACATGCTGTCAAACTGTGAGTATGTCAAAATGATCATCATTCAGATCACCACACAATGCACAGACAACACAAAGAATGGAGTAGCTTACATTTAACACAATTAGAATTTATTGAGACAGTCAGTCTGCTCACTCAATTATTGTTTAAGCTAGGATGGCTGAAGAATGTGGAGCATCCAATGAATCACAAGGGTTTTACATGGGGACATAATGGAGCAGGGAAGAATAAGAAAAGCTGTGTGCAGAAACGGCTCCTCTCTGTGATTTAACCAGCTCAGCTCAAAGTTTGTATCGGTTTCACTCATGTCAAGAAAGTAGACATTTGTCGGGAAATTACAGAGTGCAAAGTCAAAGGTCATCTGATAATAGTAATTGAGACATCTATTAACGTAATAATAGACTTCTCTTTCAGCAGTTGCAGCTGGAAATGGATGGGAAGTTCAAATTCCATTTGAGCGTAAAGTTATATTTAAAGGAAAAGTGCTGGTTTGGTTGTTTTTGTCTAATGATGCACAACTGCCTTTGCTGTAGCTTCCTAGCCAGGCATAGTATATCTCTCACATCATATATAAATAGTGGATGAAGCGCAAAGAGAGCTAATTTATACCTCTGCACCACCAACAGATATGAGCAGAGAGGAAGGTTTTATTTACAGCCTTGTCAATACACACATTTCCAGAGATCTTTAGCCTGATGTAAAACTCTTCCCTGATAAATCTCTGTAAAGTATATCAACAGGCACAAAGACATTTATGCAAACATCTCACTTGTGGATTTACAAGCATGTTAAATATGCATGTTTCTTAACACTTCATTTGTTGAACACAACTACTGTTTATCCTGATCATTTAAAAATGTTCTGCCAATTTCACACTTTCTATGCTTCTAATATATGATTGCAAAAGCAAGCTGAACAAGTATGAGTGTAGGAAAAAAAATGCTACACAAGGCTGCAAAAACAGGATGCTTTGTACATGTAGCTGGCAAAGAAAAGGAGAATCTTACAGTTTCACAGTGCCTCGTAATGACTGCCTGGCCCAATAACATCTCATCTGATTGTTGAAGCTTGACAGCAATCACACATAAAATCTGAACAATTACCAAAAAGATTTTAATTTTGTTATATGAAGAACAGCTACAGTCACGGCCAAATATTTTGGCAGGTAAGATACACAATTTCTGTGCTTTGCAAACTTGCAGCTTCAGTTTTTCTGGTGATGATTGACTATTTTACCTTGGCATTAAATATTTAGCTAAATCCATTCCAGTGTGTTCAAATAATTATCACACATGAAGCTGATGAAGTGTACAATCACCATCAACCTAATAAGCAGGCCAATGTAGAAGAAGATTTATTTGAAGACCTTTACAGCCTTTATCAGGTTTTTTTTTCAGGATTGCTTTTTATTTAGCTCCATTCATCTTCCTAACAACTCCAGCTTCTTTGTGTCTGCTGGAGAAAAGAATCCCTACAGCATTATGCCGCCACAGCCATGTTTTTCAACCATGAGGATGATGTGTTCAGGGGGATTTCCAATGATTTTTGTACATACAGTCTAAAAATGTACATTTTTGGTCTTAGACCACTTTTGTTCATATGTTTGTGTTTTCTGCAGGACGTTTTATGACCTGTTTTTCAAAAAAGTCTTATTTTTCTTGTCACATTTTTGTTGTCTACTTGATAGATTCTACCACCTGAGCTGTAAATCTCACCGGCTTCTCAAGATTTAGTATAAGCTTTTTAACTGCTTTAGTAAATAGTAAATAATCCTTGCAAAGACATTAGTGCTAAGAATTTTGCTCCAGAAATGATGAACAAGAACCAGGTGAGAGGCTCAGTAATGGCTCTTTTTCAAAGAGCGGTACAACACGGGTGGATGCGACGACAAACGTGACCCACTTGTATTTCTCAAGCTTGTCACAACCAGTGTAGTTTTTCTCTACCCCAATCAATGGACTGTGTTGTGTGACGCCAGTAGCTCTGGAGCAACCGTACCATCGTCCTATGGAGCTGCAACTGAAGGGCGCTCAGGAATGGTGCGGTACAGGTCGGTGGCATGAATCGCTTTCACAACAGAGAAAGACAAAATAGCTTTCAGACTACATCAAACCAGGCCATACTGCTCTGTGGAAGCGAGGCATAACGATAAAGAAGGCTCCAGGAGATCTTAGAATGCCAGTGCTGTCTTCTCCTGAGAAATGAGCTTACAGAATCAAGTGCAGATATTGTTCAAGACTGGCAGCAAGTTGGTGTGAACGCATCAGCATGCATGACTGTCTTGTGACAAGAAGGGCAGCAAACATGAATTGAATGTATTCGCTGATAAATCTTGGAAACTTATGTCTGATAGTTCTTCAGTCATAGAAGTGTACAAAACAAAGCTAAATAAATAAACTTCTAAGACTGGAACTATTGAATATAAGTCAAGATTTCTCTCCCTGCTGGCAGATTGGTATTTAAAAACTAGACTGCAAATATTGAGTGAAGGGAAAAACAACAGAATAAATAAATAACTGCTTTCTTAAATAAATAGCTCTTTTCTTACAGAGAAAAGACAAAGGGAGACATTTTTTTTTTGGTTTGGAGGGGGCCAAGAAATAAAGCATGGTGCAAGAAAGCTGAAGTCGGAGGAAGTCTAGGTGGAGAAGTAGGTGTGGATGAGGGACTGAGGGAGTAAACTGCAGAGAGAACTGGAGCAGGAGGGAAAGAGAGGAGAGACTGTGTCTGCAGTTACAGCCCGGATTTGATGAATGGCCTGCAGACAGAAGACAGAAACTGAACAACTGAAATGCAAACATCTTTTGTGTACACTCTACCCTCTGTGATTCATTTGAAGTTTTCTATGCAGCTTCATGATTGCAGCAAATGAGAACTTTGATTAATTTAATGAGTGGGTGAATTCTAATATGCGAATAATGCTGCAGTATTTTTATTAAGGTATGAAAGGCACAACAGGAAGAATACTGATTCTGTAAAATGGCTGGGTTAGATATACACATACTCGTCGTCACCACCACTCTAGGAGGGATTTATTTCATTTTTAGTTGATAAATCCCATGACAAACTCAAACCATGAGGCATTTATTGAGTATTTTCTCTCTCTAAGCTTAAGGTTCAAAACCTCTCAGGACAGTATGTCACTTTAAAAGGGGTTACATATGCAGTATAATAGTATATTACAAAATATGATTGTTTTTTAACACATAGTGGCACCAGCGTGGTGGATGCAGACTGAAATCTAAAGGGCATCTCACTTGTGTGATTCTTTTTGGACAACAGTGGAGTTCATTGAGAATCAGTTCTAGTTCTGGTCTTATGATCCAACGAAGTGTTCCTTAAGGGCAGCATCAAGCACACTTTTACGCTTTGATTAATCCACCCCCCCCCCCCCCCCCCCATAAAGATTACATTCGTCTAGCAATGACCTTTCTGATCTCTGCAGCAATTTCTCTTTCATGGAAAAAAGTGGCCAGATTTTAATGATAAGACAGGAGATTAAAGATGAAAAAGCCACAAATGGATTTCAGCAATGAGCCATTTGGGCTTTTAACGGAGCAAGCGTTCTCTGCTTTACATCCCAAGTTCAGCTTGGCTTGAATAAGAGTTGTGGGTTTTTATTTTTATTTTTAAAAGGAAGTTTTAGTCTTTATTTAAAAAACAAATTGCAGCATGTGTAACCTCTAATGTGAGAGAATCAAAAAAATATTTTATAAGGAAATGAAAGCCTAAAACATTTACATGAGATAGGAACTATTGTTTTAAGCAAGATTTGGGTTAAAAATGTGGAAAAAGCTAAAATTTTCCAAAAGTATACCACTTTATTTAGCTAAAATATTAGAATACATTTGTATTCTTTGCCATATGTACTCTTAGGGCATGAAGTAACAGTGACAACCACTCATCATCCTGTTAAAGAAGTCGTTTCGCAATTTAAGTCGAACAAAGCTTTGACTGTCTCCATTTCAGCACACGTAAACATGCCAGTTGTGTGAAAGTAGCATTACGCAGCTTATTTGTAACAGGCCTTTTTGTAATCTAGTCTATAAAGTTGTGCCGCGCAGATATTTAAAAAAAAGATGGTTTATTTATAACAATCTAGAGGCTTTTATTTTATGTATCTGGGTTAAACTTGTAATTGCATCCTTACTGCAGCGACGGGAAGAACGAGGCAGTAGGACAGAGGAAAAAGGAATCAGAGGATAGAAATCTGCATCTCTTCTATTTCTATCTTTCATCACTTTCATCCTTGTTTATGTTCTCGAAACTTCGTCACTGCAGCAGTTCTTCGTGTTCATTCCTTTGCCACTCCCTCCAGTTTTCCTGTCTCTTTCCTTTTATCCTCCTGCCTGTCCCCTTTTTCTCGGTGTGTGCGTTTTACCTCTCACCAACATCCCCAACTCTCCCTCTCCCTTAACATACGATTTTCTCCCTGCTCAAACAACAAATCGTTGCTGGCAACGATGCCGATGGATCAAGTGACAGCCTCTTAGTCTGTAGACCTATAGCACGCTCTTCTAAGTCCTCCAAGGCAATATGAAAATCTATGCTGTTGGAGTGCAGTTCATCCACAGCTCTGAATATGGAACAGCTTTCCCTGTGTCTGCTTACCAAGCACATTACAGATGCTTCCATGCAGGTAAACATAAATACAAGCACACCTTGCATTATCATTCTTAAACAACACCCCATACTGAGCTGATGATCTAAGATGTGAGGAATTCTTTATGTAGGTCATTGCAGGACTAAAGTGGCCATGCGCCTGAGCACTAAAACAAAAGCCTATATCAGGAATATACAGTAGGGTCTTCTGTGTTTCAGATATCTATTTAATTGACTTTAGTTGTAGCTGACGTACATAAACCTCAACATTTAATATTTTGTGCAATTTGTGTATCTAAGTAAACGAAATCTCTTTATTCTGATTGGTTGGAAGGAAACCTATGTGATGTAAAAATACATCAAGAGAAAGTACTAGAAGTAGAACTTGTTCCGTTGTCCAGTTTATTTTTTGAAAATCCAGAAAGATAAGAGAAACAAACTTTCAATTATTTCAAGTAATATATTTGAGGACTTTTAGTGAAAACCCATCAGGACAAACAGCACTGGCTAAACCCTACCTTCACCTTGTTATACTGTTAAAATCGTAAACACACTGTTCCAGAGTGATGTCAAAAAACAATTTCATGCATTACTTATTTTCTGGACTGTTGTATTATCTTATTATCTGGATGTCACACAAAATGTCCTCAACTGATCCAAAATGCTGAAGCAACTCTTTTGACAAGAATTAATAGTAAAGGCTCTGATTTTCACTTCCCACAATTGGCTATATTTAGATCAGAATTTAAATATTTCTCCTCACACGTTTTGCTCTGTCATTGTTTTTATGCTGAAACTCAGTGTTCCATATATTCCCAACAGTACACTTTGCTCTTAGACTACAGAGTTCATAAAATTTCTAAAAGCAGATCTTTCAGGTACACTCTTGCAAATCCAGCTTCCAACTAGCCATGGCCTAAATTAATCTATGTTCCCAATCAGCTGGTAAGCAATTCCCTCTTCTATTCTCTTCTAACCCCTGCTTTAAGTACACCTGCTTAAGAAAGTTGCTTGTTAACACAAAAGAGGAATCAGCCAACCACATGGCAGCAACTCAACCCATTTAGACACCTTGACATGGTAAAGTCAGCATGCTGATGTTCAAGGTCAGCATCAGAATGAGAAAGAAAAGGTATTCAAGTGACTTAGAACAAGGCACGGATGATCTTCTGGGATTTTCTAACATAACCATATGTGTGGTATACAGAGCCTGGTTTGAAAAAGATATAATTATCAGTACGTTCTGAAGGCAAAAAGAGGTCAAACGTACTACTTGAAAGGTGTGCTAAGTCTTTCACCTAAAACAAGGATATAATGTGTTGGTTATTAAAAATTTGTCAAATGATTTTAAATTGTGTAGTCTTGGTGTAGTCACTTGACACAGCTATTGCTATTCACAAACCACATTCCCCAAATGACATCTCCCAGTTCTGTTGCTGTGAAAAACCACACCATTGCTCTTGACAAGATATATGTGAGCTCTCGCCTCCTGAGATGTCTGATAAGCCTTAACAAACTTGTACCACTTTTACAGGTGAACCACAAAGGACAGCTCGTTGAGAAAGGTCGCAAGCTAACACAGAGCAGCCATTCATGACCGAGACATTCAACACATCTGAAAGTGGAGCAGAGGAAGACCGGCTTGAACCCTCCTCCCTTCTGAATTCTTAAAATCCTGCTAAAGGTTACAGAGCAACTGAAAACCTCCGCAGGTTTCCTCAGACAGACAGAAAAGAGAGAGAGGGAGAGCAAATCATAACGAAGTCTGGCCGAAACCGAAATCAGATATATTAGGAGACCTTGATTCCCATCCTGGTTTTATTAAACCCTGTCTACTTGAGGAGCCATTCACAAAATATGTACATATATGCTACAGAACAGTTAATCCAAAATCCAAATTGTTTTAACTGTAAGGTTACTGAAACACAGAAGGAAAGAGAGTGAAAACACAAAGGAAAACAGGCAAGAAAGTTGAAAATGGGGAAATAATTAAAAAGGATGAAAAGATGGAAGATGGAGAGACTCAAAGGCTGAAGGAAAGTAGGGCACAAGCAGGAGGAAACAGAATGCTGGCGTTCTTTAAAGTTGAGCCATCATAGCCACGAAGTCCCTGATGCCGCATGCCAGGACTCATCCTGCCCTGTCCTGCCTCATCCTCTGGTGTAACGGTACCTTTGAGCGCTTCCCCCCTTTTCATCCATCTGTCTCTCACTCTGCCAGCTCTCACATTCTTTGCTCCCTCTGTTCTTCACATGAACAGCATTTCTTCAAATCCACACAGTATGGTAACGGTAAGAGAAAGAGTGGCATTAATATTTTACTTTACTTACTCAGTGCCCTGTCTCATCCTTTCAGCTCTGCAGTTGTGACTAGTTGAGAAGGGCAGACCTACACCTCCATTCATGCTCTTTCTCTATTTACCAGTCTGCTTTCTTTTCATGTCCATGTAAGGTCTTTCTGTCTGCATCGGTTGCATTGGCAAGAGCTCTCATTGGGGTCCTGGTCATGTTGGCCAGCACCATTTCATACCTGACTTATTTGGGTACAAAAAGGAGCTGTCTACAATGGCACATTTTCTAAAGCCTAGTTTTTACCTCTCTGTCAGCAAGTTTGCACGGGCACCCACAGGTGTCTACGGAGACATTTTCCTTTCAGACTTCTCCGTTGTCTGGGGAGTCTTGCAAAACTAGGACAACAGGGCGTATAACCCTTGTTTCTACGATCTGCTCCATGACTGCTGCTAGATATTTTCAGAGTTCAGTTTTCCTGTAAGTGGTGCTGTTGACGAATTTAAAGGAAGTGGCGTCCTGACCAATCACAGGCTTGCGCACTCCACAGCGTTAGACGGACATATAAATAATTGGGCATGTCTCCGTCAACCTCTGCGGGTCTGCTGCAGAGCGCTTGCATCAATTAAAGATGGCGCTGCATGTCTCCACATCCCTGCTGACAGAGAATTATAAACTAGGCTTAACAACTATGTTGTTTTTTCAAGAATGCAAAAAAAAACTGTGATCTACTTATTGTCTGATATAAGGAAAATTGGTTATGAGGTTATGCAGAGCAAGACCTCACTGGAATAACTATAGATTCCTGATGGCCTGGGAACGCCTTGGGAACAACCAGAATAAACTGGAGTGTCGAAAGATGGATGTCAGGGTTTCCCTCTTGAACTTTTTATCCAATCTTGGATAAGGGGAAGATGATCTTGTCAGTCATGATGTAGTTATGATGACTAAAGTGTTATGTTGTACCTTCTTAGATTTATGAATATCAGAAAAGTCTTTCTGACTACAATAATAGAGAGAATTTAACTTTATTGCTGAGCTGGACTCAAAGCTTATCCACAGATTAAAAACAAGTTGGTCACCAAGTTCACCAAGTTTATCGGTGTTAAATTTAATAGATTTTTAACATATTTTGTAAGTTTTAGTTTAAACTTTGCGTGAAATTGGTGTACAATTGTATCTTCCCCCTAGCTGAAAGGCAGGTCCTGAAATTGGTTGTTTTGCTTTGAACTGGTTAACTAAAACAGTAATGAGTCGGACCTTACAGAGCAACTCACCCCCCTGCCAGAGTCTAACTCCGCCCACATTTCCTGTTTGAAAAATACACCAAATGGAGGTGTTGCCTGGTGGACCGAGGGAGGGTGGGGCGAGAGGGCTGGGCAGCCTCAACACTTCCTTGCTATTTCAATTCCAACTCTCTATGGAGGTGTGGCGGAGACTCGACTTGTTTTATACCCCCAGCGGCAGGATGGCTGACGTCAGCCATCACCGCAGATGAACAACAATGCCTGATTCAAATTCAAGAGCAGTGTAGAGTTTTAACTTGAAGAGGGCGCCACACTGACGGTTTTTGGTATTGATTGTAGAAATTTAATATTTTTACTAAAATGTACTAAAATACCTAAATAAATGACCAGACATGTAGACAGCACCATTAGACACTCATTTATACAGTTTATCAGCAAAAAAAGCTGATTTGGTGGTGAGTTGCTCTGTATGGTGCTCTATTCTTTCTACTGTGGCGACAGTCTGGTGCCGGTGTAGACTAATCACAAAGGCCACATGAATTTGCATAAGCAAAGAACCTAAAGTTAGAAAATATATTGCTCAAAGCAGAGACAGAGATAATTGTATGTATTTTATCAACACACAAACTGTATTTTCCTTTAAAAAAAACAGTGCATGATTTCTCATTTTCTGAGGCAAAGATTTGACTTTCCACAGCCCTTCAAAAAAGTTTTCCAAAAGTGTTTATTCATGTTATATATCGCCTGATCTACACAACCTTTTCTTATTTAAAACCATGCTAAAACAGACTTTCTCTCTAATTTAAAATATTCAAATATATGCAGTGTTAGGCTGAATCAGCAAGTAGTTCCAATAAAAATGTGGCATGTAAAGTTAAGAAGAATTTTATCTGATTTTATCTGAATTGTTATGAGGTACAGATTTCCTTTATTTAAATGTGCACAGATTATTATTCTCCTATAGAAAACACTTTATAAATCAACTACCTCACAGGACGCCCACAGTGTGAGACGACACAGGGCTGTGTCTCCAACAGGCTGGTCTGCAGTACGAGGGCCCCACAGGGAACGGTGCTGGCACCGATACTCTTCACCCTCTATACTTCTCCATCAACTCCCCACGCTGCCACCTTCAAAAGTTCTCTGATAACTCTGGCATTGTTGGCCTCATCACAGGTGAGGATGACTCAGAGTACAGACAATGGACTCTGGACTTTGTGGACTGGTGGCAGCAGAACCACCTGCTGATAGATGCGGGGAAAACCAAGGAGTTGGTGGTGGACTTCCACAGGCTCAGAGTCACCACACTGACACCGGTGAACATCCCGGGAGTGGACATTGAACTAGTGGACTCTTATAAATACCTGGGTGTTTACCTGAACAATAAACTGGACTGGAGCCACAACACTGATGTTTTTTACAGGACGGGTCAGAGCAGATTCTATCTACTGAGGAGGCTGAGGTCTTTTGGAGTACAGGGAGCACTCCTAAAGACCTTGTTTGACTCTGTAGTGGCATCAGCCATCTTTTATGGTGTAGTTTGTTGGACCAACAGTTTATCTACAGCTGACAGGAAGAGGTTGGATAAGCTCATTAGGAAGGCCAGCTCTGTTCTAGGATGCCCTCTGATCCAGTGAAGGTTGTGGGAGACAGAAGGACTCTGGCCAAAATAACACCAATGATGGACAGAGACTCCCACCCCATGTATGAAGATGTTGCTGAGCTGCAGAGAGCCTTCAGTGACAGACTGCTGCATCCTAGGTGCATGACGGAGCATTTTCGCAGGTCCTTTCACCCTGAAGGTGTTTACCAGAACTGCTGCCAACAAACTCAATAATGTTTAGATCACTGCTGTAACTTGCATTATTTGACTCATTTAATTAACATTTCTGTGGCTGCTATTTATATTCTGTTAACTTCTTATAAACAATAAGTTTGCTATTTTATTTTCTATTGCACAACAACACATCCACATTCTGTAAATATTCACTGTTTTTAAATTATCCTACTCAGTTGCACATTCTAATCTGAGTATGCCACTTTATTTTTAATAACTGCACAGTAATTTGGTTTTTGTAATTGTGTCCTTAATGTACATATATTATTCTTAATTCTGTTTTTATACCTTTTAAAAAATTCTTGTGTGATCATGAATGCTTCAATTATCTGTCACTTTGCTGCTGTTACAGACGAATTTCCCCTTTGTAGGACAATAAAGGATTATTCTAGTCTGTTTTAACTCGTTTACCCTTCTCCTAGATTTACATCCTCTAATTCCTGTTGTATCTTGTCATGATTCCTACCCATGATCCTGCAAATCACAAGGCAACTGAATGTGTGTTGAAACTGCTGCTGCATCCTGTCACAACATCCATATGATCGCTGAGTTACTGCGCAATATGTGCAGAACAAAAAATCTGCTCAAGCAAAACTCAACTCTGTCATGACGAATATGAGGAAGTGAGAGTATAGTAAATCCATATTTACTATTGACTAAATGTTAGGTAGGATTAGTGAAACATTTTTCAAGTTCCTAATATCAAACATTTCTCTGATCAGACCACATTTCAATGACTCACTATAATCACTTTTATTTGGAGGAAAACCTTGGAAGTATGATGTATGAGTGATGATTTCTTTTGTTTGTTGCTTGTTGTAGCTTAACATTTGGCCTAAAATTTTACTTTGCTCCAGCAGAACTGGCTGATAGAAGACTGAAATATTTTTTTTCTCTTTCCGTAGTTTAATAAAAAAAATATACAATTTTACCTCGTGTTGTTCGCCCCAGCATATCTGAGCTAAAAAATGGATGTGATTCATTAATTTGGTATTTTGCCAGCAGCTGACCTTCATCGCATCAATGTGAGAAAAACCACATGCTCTTTCTAGTCATACATTCATAACCTTACTCATACTCATAACACACACACCACATTAGTGTTATACTCAAGACCACCTAACTCAAGACAGAGTCAAGATTTGTCCGACAAAACCAAATCTAACTCAAAAAGCAAACCATTGAGAGTTAATTTTTGAAACCTTTCTTGTAATCATAATAATTTCGTTGCAAATGTTTCAAGAAAATCTGCCTGTGACAGCTCAAAGGTTAGCAAATTAATCTATCAGAGTGTTCCAGACAAACTGGTTGTTGCATTTTACTTTTAAGTTAGGTGCTCTGAAAGAACAATTAGATTAACACAAACTTATATCCAGACCCAACTACATGCCACTGATCATGCAAATCTAGCAAGCTTAAAACAAGTTAAACAGAAAACCCAGAAAATTGTAAAACCAGTAAATGGCCTTTATTTGTATAGCGCTTTATCGAGTCCTGAAGTCAAAGGGCTTCATACTACATTCAGTCCTTCACCCATTCACACACTGGTGATGGTAACTACATTTTAGCCACAGCTGCCTTGGAGCACACTGAGAGAAGCACGGCTGCCGAACACTGACCCATCGGGCCCTCTGACCAAAACAAAAATGCTTATATCTGACAAAAATAACCTGAGTAAACAGAGTTTTTAAATTATTATTTCATTTATTAAGAAGAAAGCTATCCAAACCAACCCGGTGTTATGGGGAAAAGTAATTGCTCCTTAAATCAAATAGATGGTTGTGCCACCCTTGCTGACAACAACTGTTATTGAGTGTTAAACTGGCCATGAGTTAATTTAGTCGTACTGAAATGCTTTTAAGCATAAAAACACTATTTGAGGTCCTGCTACGGGATCTCAGTCGAATTTTTAGCCTTACCTTTGACTAGGCCACTCTAAAACCTTCACCTTATGTTTTCTTGATCCACTCAGAGATAGACTTGGTGGTATGCTTCTGATCCAGCTGCATGGCAAGTGTGTTTGAGCTTAACTTCATAAACTCAAATCTGAACAATCTCCTCAAAGGTGTCGTTCACTGAGAAACCGTGTAGTACTTGTTCTTTGTGAAATACAATCGGTCACTCTGAGCTGCAAATGCATGCTACAAGTGAACATTTTCTCCAATCCCCACTCCCTGCATTAGCCACAGAAAGAAAACAGATGGCAAAGCAAGCAAGTCAGAAAAAGCCAGTCTCTTCTACGTCACAGAGAAAATTAGTATTCAAGGTCTTGCCTTCCTTGGCTTGCAACAGCCCATGGGAAGGCTGATTTTGCAGCCTTGAGAGAGCAGAGCATGTCTCTACTAGTAGAAGCTAGAAGCCAAAGCTAACTGTTAGTAATGAAGCTAACTATTAGCAACTCCACAGCATGGCAGAACAGGGACGTTCTTGGTTTATTTGTGGACATAGCACACCAGCGTTGCATTTTTTACACGAGAAAGAGGAGCTAAAGAACAAATTGTTGGAATTTGTCTTGGAACATTGTCAGCGAAGTAACTTAAGTTAGACTCGTAATCCTGTTGTGTCCCCCCACCCACTCCTCCGACAAACGGCAGCCTCCTGAAACTGGAGCAAGAGAGCATTTATTCCATGTTAAATTGGTCTTCTTTTTCTCTTCTGTCTCATATGTCTCAATTTAGTCCAGTCCTCTGCATCCTCTGCGCTCACACAACTAACTTCATGTGCTCTTTCACCACATACATAAATCTCCTTTTTGGTCTTCCTCTCTGCCTCCTGCCTGGTGGCTCCAACCTCAGCATCCTTCTACCGATATAACTGTCGTCTCTCCTCTGAACATGTCCAAACCATCTCAGTCTGGCCTCTCTGACTTTATCTCCAAAACATCTAACATGAGCCGTCTCTCCGATGTACTCCTTCCTGATCCTATCCATTCGCGTCACTCCCAAAGAGAATCTCAATGTCTAGAGTTCTGAAACCTCCAGTTCTGCTTCCTGTCTTTTCCTCATTGGCACGGTCTCTAAACCATACAGCATCGCTGGTCTCACTACTGTCTTGTACACCTTTCCTTTCATTCTTGCTGAAACCCTTTTATGACACATCACACCTGAAACTTTTCTCCACCCATTCCAGCCAGGTGGCACATGCTTCTTTTCTTCTTTTCCACACTCTCCGTTGCTCTGGACCATTGACCCTAAGTACTTAAGCTCCTCTACCTTCTTTACTTCTACTCCCTTTAACTTCACCGTTCCACTTGTCTCTCTCTCATTTACGCACATGTATTCTGTCTTGCTGTGACTAATCTTCATTCCACGTTAAACGGCTCACAAGGCATTAATTCATACTGGAGACCACAGCAAATTTATAGAAAAAACAAGTGAACGAGACCTTTAAGGACTTTTTTGGTGGAGAGCAGAATTCATGTTTCCCTCAATTACAACATGTAGTAAAACAACCCCAGACCATCTCATTACCACCATGTTTCCCCTCTGTAAGATGTTCTTTTTCACTAAAATGCTCTTAGTTTTAAAGTAGATGTAACAGGAACTTCCAAACAGCTCAACTTTTGTCTGATCAAGCTACAGAATATTTTCGTAGAAGTCTTCAGGATCATTTACATTTCTTTTAGCCTTTGTGTTCTTTTAAGTTACCAGTGATTTTTGCTTTGGAACTCTTCCATAAATGCCAGTTCCTGTAGTTTAATCATGAACACTGACCTTAACTTAATTAAGTGAGGTGTTTCAAGTATGTATATTGTTGGAGCACGCCTGGGAAGGTTCACCACTGTTCAAGGTTTGTTTTGCCATTTGTGGATAACGGTGCTCTCTGCTTTTAATGGTTCAAATACTTTTTCAAAGCAATTTAAGCTAAAGGCTTTAATTACAACATGTCGAAACATCTACTTTAAAACAATAGACAAATTGGTTTTGTTGAGGAAAAGGCACATTTGGATAAAACCATCTTCTCGTTATCAACTGGAAATCGAGAAATCATCTGCTACAAAAAACGTATTACTGCTGAACAGAAATATCCAGCAGTCACTTTATGGCTTCATATGTGTTCTTTTTAGAGGTTAAAATAACATGTCTTTTAAATGCTTACTGAAAGCTGCCACAGCCAGGATAAGTGTGACCACGATGGAGACCCAGGAGACCCAAAGAGCTTTCTTCCTGTAGTTCTGTGCCTCATGGGGCTTCAGGCGCATGCTGCTCTCAAGAAGACCTGCACAGAGACAACATACGTAAAAATGTTACAAGGACAGTCTTTCTTCTTGGGCATGTTCAAGAGAATTATTATGATTTTCTGTGTCACTGTGTATTCATATCATGCACCCTCAGGAAATTATTTAATCTATTCATCTCATTTATACGAGAATGAACCTTTGTTTGTTTGTGGTCCATTTGTGGTCTATCTGTTTCATTTTAGCAAATGTTCCTTTGATTGACTCACAATTTGTTAGGTGTGTTACTGTAGACCAGAAGATCAGGGTTGAGTCTGGGATACGATAAGAAATTGTGTTTTTATAATCTATGTATCAATGTTATATTTTTAAATCATTAACTAACACCTTCCGCCTTCTATCTATTTTCAGACTGATTCATGATTTCAAAAAGGATCATTGTGTCATGCCACAATGCACTAAATCTTATCAGTCATGGAAGAAACAATTGTGGCAGTTTTTTAAACAGGTTTTAAGTTTTACTTTCATACCAACCTTTGTAGGCCTCGGCAGACTTCCAAAAGGTACTAGAGTACACCTGTATCAATCCATTATACCATTTTAGTCATCCAGCCATAATGTACCTACAGTATGGAGCCCCGGTCAGTAGGAAACAGACAGAAAATCTGGCCCCAGGTGTGATTGTCTGTAGGTTACAGTATAGCCTGAGGTTAACTGTTCACACAGTTTGAAATACTTGTCATATTATTACTAATCTCCTGTTAAAAACATTACAGCTTGTCTTTTTCTGTAGCATATATGGACATATCTTTTTTTAAATTACATTTTCAAGTATTATAAATAAACAATTAAAAACTAAAGAAATTCCTTTAGTTTTTTAAAATAATCATATTCTAGACTTGTGCCACTCATGGTGGCATAATGCTGGAGTAGCTCAGTTCGTTCTGATTTGTACTTTTTCTAGACATTTGTTCATAATTTGTTGACTTTTTTTTCTAACTATATCTCCTTAAATAGGCCTAAAAAAACGTTTTACTTAAAAAGTAGGAAAACTGTACTTTCGTTATTTTACTACACTAATACATTATAAGTTGTAATGCGTTGTACATTTCAAGTTGTAATACACTTCACGCAGCTGCGTGAATAAGCGTAAATGAAGTGGCCACTTAAATGGGACACACTGTACTCACCCGGGGTTTTTAATACGTGGCACTCGGTTGCACGTAAGGGAAAAAAAGAGACTGATGAACCGAGCTGTAAAGCACAACTTATTTTCGTGGTGGACCAGTCGCTGCTGCCAAGAAGTTAATAAAAGAAATAAAACTTGACATCCGGATTTTGCTCTCAGTCACCAATAAGGAAGGCGGTCTTTGTATCCGGATCCACCTACTACTCCAGGTTGTTCTCCTCCCAGATAACAGCCTTACAAGAAGTTCTTTTCACTGACCAACTCCACGAAGCGCTCCTCCCCTGTGTCGGCTGACAGACAAACAGCTGGTCTACTTTGACACTCTCACGTCTCGGTCTCCACCCGGCGTGCTACGCCTCTCTTCAGCCGAAAACAGTTGGAAAACAAAAGGCAGCCACCAATATCCTTGACTTATAGTGCGCATAGCGTAAGTTGTGCAGCGATCCTCGCTGGCTTCTCAAAACAGAGGTGAAACAGTACTTGCAGGCGAGGCAGCGCTGCCTGTCTGCCTTTCGCAGTTTTGACGATGGTGGCTCTCCATCGTGATGTCGGTCAGCCATCAACCCTAATGTGGTTGTGTAGTTCTTAGTTCACAATGTTTGGTTTGTTTTGTCGATGTTCCTTTTTCGTGTTTTGTTTAGTTTTTTCCCCTCTCTCTGCCGTCCTGTGGGTATGGAGGCAGACTTCAATGTTTTCCTGTGTTTTCTTTGTTCCCCTTCCTCTCTTGTATTTTCAACTCGCCCTCTCCCTCGACTTTTTGTTTCCTACCTCTCTTCTTCATCTTTTTTGTTTCTCCCCCTTTATTTTCTGTTCTGTGTCCATAACATCAGAAAATAAAACCCACAGCAATTCATAATAAAGATTTCTCACACATATATATCAAGTGGAGTACTATAGCAAAAGCTGTACTGCTCCGCTTGTGAAAGTAAAACTTGGTACTCAGACACCAATTCTGAGCTCCACACTGCCAAACAGGACACGTTAAAAAAGAAGGAAAAAAAGAACATTTTTCAGATTCGTTACAATACTGACTGCTACCAGAGATCCTTCCTGCCCACAGTATCACCATCCACAACAACTCTTTGAATATACTAGGATCATATGAGTTACAAAAACATTGAATTTCTCTTTGGAATAAAACATTTTGAATTTTCAGGTGATAAATAAATTCATACTCATTTGTTTCCATATAAAGGAAAAAATGACAAAAGAAATACATTAAGGTGCACACAATTAGAACATCATTACTCAGAATTTTGAAAGAGGTTTGCCTTGTTTGAACTCTAAAACTTTAGTCTGGTGAGAGTGAACAACATGGTAAGAACAAAAGAGCTGTCTGAGGCCGTATTAGGTACATTATAGCAGCTTATGACTATGACACAGAATCTAGAGAGGTGTCAAAATACTTTGGAAATCAACATTTTAAATGTATGTAAATAGTGTAGATCTGTCCCTCCAAGCAAATTTAACCTCATAGCAGATCACAAGATGCTAAAAGAAGTCTCAAATGTCATCATGGCCATACAGCAGCCTGTATGACCATGTTCGTATTTAAGTCAGTCAGAAAGAGACTGCAAAAGTTAAATTTTTATGGGAGGTGTGTGGGAAGGAAACCTATGCCTTCACACCGAACACGTTTGAAGCGTCATGGGTATCAGGTTTACATGTAAAGTCAATGCAGAAGCGCGTCAGGGTTTCTGCATCGCGTCAAAAGCAGATTTGCGGTACAAAAACACATTTCTGCCCCATTCGCTCAAATCTGACGCGCGAATGAGATGTTTGACGTGCGTCTGAAAATACACGCGTCATTTTATGTGGTGCATTTTGTGCATTCGTGCATTTTTGCGTCTGCTGCTGAAGTTGAAAAATCTGAACTTCGGCGTCAATTCACGCCGCATCAATCAATAAGGACCCTGGTGACATGGTGTCACATGATGCTGTGACCCAGTTCACGGGGCCAGGTCCGGCTAAATTTTTCATTCAACATGGAGGAAATACTGATAATGGCCATGGCTAATCACCCCAAACTATACGACACCAGTTGCTTTCTCTACACAGACAGGAATAAAAAGGACTTCGTTTGGAGGAATATAAGTGAGGAGATAGGGCAACCTGGTAAGTTCACTTCACTTTTGAAAGTTTTCACGTTAGCGACCCTGCGAACCTGCACAGGGTACTCTCCACAGTAAATAAAGAATGGAGACTCTCTCTTCCAACACTAGATCGACAGCTGCCATCTTGCAAAAACACCGTCTGCCACTAGCTCCTCCCACAAGTTGTGTATTTCTGGCTTGACACGCATCAAAATGGTATATTTTGACACACGTCCAATTCGCTTTGGACGAGCATCAAGCTGCAAATGTTGAAGCGTCCAACTTTGGCGTGTGGCGCGTTTTTGACGCTTTGGTGTGAAAGCACTGTAAGAAAACATGAAGGTCAGACTAAAGGATGCCATGAAAACATAGACAAAGACCCCGTGATCCTGCAAGGATAAGTGGGTATAGACAATGAAAGGAAAGAAGACATGTTTGGGACATACAAAAAACAACATTCCATCTAAAGAATCTCATACCATTGATCAGGAAATTCACCATGAATTATACTGTGTATCAGAGGATGCTTAAGGACAATGTGAGACCATCTGTTAACCAGCTTAGAATCCTGGGCCAGTGGAGCAACATTTACTTAAAGAGGTAGCTGACTACACGAGGTGTCTCACTTGATTTATTTTGGCCAAAGTGGATACTAATAGTTATTTCCTACAATCTGAAGATACATTTTTGTTGTTATCTTTTGTTTATTGAGTAAAACAAGGCTTTTTCTTTGTTTTTTGCATGCAGTTAAATTACTTTCTTTTCAGAGATAAATTGGTTTAAAAAAAGAAGAAGATTGAACATTGATATGTGAATATTTTCCTTTGAAAGAACTTGATACCTAATGGGGTGTCCCCATAAAATATTCATGACTGCACATATGCTACTCAAATGCTTTTCCCAATATAGGTTGTACTTTGTCAGCCCAAAGGGTCCCATACATAAAGCGTATTGTATTCCCAGGCCCACCTTGTGTCAAAATCTGTACTGTGTTTGAATCCTATTATATGCTATTAAAAAACCTTAGTTGAACAGTCTACCAGAGTAAACTGCGATGGAACTAATTTAATCTTGTTTTTATGTTGTAACTCTGAATTTTGCTGTTGAATTTTGCTGCCTCTTGGCCAGGACTCCTTTGGAAAATAGGTTTTTATTCTCAATGGGAGTTTCCTGGTTAAATAAAGGTTTAATAAAAAACAAACCCAAAAAACCTAAAGTGGATTTTCTAATGCCTCTGTCCTGCTATGGTATGTGATGGAAGTCCTTGCCTGAAGTCGCAGACTCAACAGCCCAGATTTCTAACAGCCTGCAGCCCTCATGAAATGTGAGGATGGCTTTGCAGAGTCATGTATTATTCAAGACCTTGAACTTTTACATCCAGGAGATTTTAATGCTGTTGGCTTTCATTTCGTATGCCTATTGTATCCTGAAATTTGTCTCGCGCATTGTTAGTGGTACCAAAAAGCCAAGACAAAACTAGTGAGACGAGTAGAACTATGAATTTAGAGCAAAACACCTCAGTCTGTGCCTTTCTTGAGGTAGGAAGTTACAGAATACAGGACAGTTAGCAAGTAATGTACCATCTAAATAAAATGGAGTGAAATGAAATAGTGTTTCTTTTGTTCTGAAGATTTTGATGAATAAGCGTCTTCCTTGTGAGGAAGTCGATCAAACAGCACCTGAAAAACCCTAACCCTAGCAGGGTAACCTGCATCCAGAGCCACCATGGTAACCAACAGTTGTACCAGCTGAAAGATCCCGGCTGTCCTCACCACTTTGATTACTGTTTCTGACTTCGCAGCACAGCACCAGGAGGAGAAGGAAGGTTAGGTGCTAGTACGTCCAGTTGGATTTGGAAACATCACAATAGAGCCAGTTAAAACAAAAACCCAGCTGTGTCTTACCTGCAGGTTTACTGCAGGTAGCTGTCAATAATCCATCCTGTTATTGAGAGGATGAACATTAGCAGAAAAAAGCAGCAGTGTAATTGTCTCCTGTAGGTCTGCCTCATGTTGGGCCTGGGTAACAGCTTTGCTGCAAAACCGCCAACTCCAAGCCCACCACATTCCGTGCAGCCTCACTTGGTCTGCTTGCTGCCTGCTCACCAGCTGGCCATACAGCTTTTCGTTCATAAAAAAATATTTTACCACAAACACACATCATTGAATGTTGTCCTATTCTTCACTGAAAACTGAATTGTCCCTGCAAAATATCTCATGGGCCCCAAAACAGACGATTCCTTAAACTTTAATTTTCAAACCTGAAAAGTCTTAATTAAAATGACACTACTAACTTAATTAGTAATGTCCAACCAAAATTAGAAGTCATTCTGAGTGTCCTTAATCGCAGAGAGAGCAGTGATAAAATGGTGTTAATTTCTTGAATATGTTTTAATTAAGTAAAAAACATGTATTCTATTTTGAGAGAAAGGATTTTTGCATCTATCTTCATACTTAGGTAAAGTTAAAACAGTCCTGCTTATTACTTTCTATCATCATTGTTTTGTTTTTTAAACAGCTGTTGAATCAGGCTGCCTCATCCAAGACTTTGATGCTCCAATGTTGAAACTGCTGGTGTGTACAGATAGAGCACATTGGGGGGTGCTGGCAGATTTTTTTCCACATTTTTTCATGTCAGAAATTAAATACTTCTCAGTTTTAGTGTATTTTTAAGAAAAAACATGGATGGATGGATTCATTTTTGAGGCTGTGACTGTATGCAGGGATAGATGTTTGATGAATTCATAAGTGATATAAAAATGTTGACATGAAAACAGAACTGTGAAAACAGACCCTTTGGTTTTCAGCGTCCTCTCTTTGACCTTCACCATTTACTGAAGCTCGACTGTATCTGATTTCTGTGAAGATTAAATCAAATCCAAAAAAGAGAGAATCACATGCCTCCAAAGGGGATCTTAGACCTGGTCTAATCTGGAGCCCCCTGGCAGAGTAAGTCATAAAAGTTTGTTTGCACAGTCGAATAGCAAAGGTAAGCCTCAAACTAGAATAAAACAAAATACTTCATTTTATAAAATACAATCCTAGTTTAGGCATTGCAACTGGTTAGTCTGCAGTGCAGTAATGTATCTGTCCAAAACATTTTCTTGGAAATTGCAAAAACACCACTGATTTCAGAAAAAGCAATTTAAGGACTGCCGAAAATCTGTTTGCATAGATTATATCAGGGTGGGAAAAATAAAAGATAGACATGAGACAATTACAATCATAAATCCACTCAAATCATCCATCATTTCATAAAGCTAAGTTTCAGCTTGTTAGATGTAAGAATGGAGGCATTTTCATAAAACAGCTGAGTCATGTTAAGCTATTTTAACATATTAAGTATATCATCTTCCAGACAAAGAAAATATCACTTTATCATCAAATACACTGAAGATATGATTCAAGTAAAGGTGCTGAACACCTTAAATACCAACTTTGTAATTAACCCTTTGTTCCAAACATCCTCTAACACTAAACTTCTATTGTGTAACTTATAAAAGTTATTAAACAGATATTAATAAAGATAAATATTTATTGGTTAGCCCCCACAGAGAAGCTGAAAATTCATTGAGAAGAAATAAACTTGGTAAAATCTAAACTAACCAGCCCCAGTGTGTGTGTGTGTGTGTGCGTGGGTGTGTGTGTGTGTGTTTGTGTGTGTGTGCGTGGGTGGGTGTATATGTGTTAGAGAGGGGAAATGAGACAGTGTGGTAAATCACTCTGCTCACATGATTCCTGGCTGGGAAAACAGACAGAAGCATGTGTTCGACATCTCCTCACAGCCCACATCTCTCTGTGACTCATGCACAGGTTTCTACACACTCTTCCATGAATGCGTGGGTTGTATAGGTGTGTGTGTAGGCATTTTTGTCTCTGTCACACCTTTACCTTAAACAAAAGAAAATAGGCCAGTATCGTGGCTCAGAATACATTTTACTGAGACCTGGGTGATTAAAAAACTCCAAATAACTGTGTGACATTATTTACATTACTATAAAAATTAGCATATCAAATCAAAACCTTGATTAAGACTATGCTGTAGAGTAATTTACCACAAATTGTTGTAACAATAAATCTGTTTTTATGAACAATATTTGTAACATTTATGTGAGAAGTATTTCTCAACATTCTAAGCCAAATTTTATCTATTTTCAGTGCCTTGCAAAAGCAATTATCATCATCACATTTTGTCACATTACAACCACAAGCTTTGACAATTTAGTGCCAGCACATGTAGTGCATGTTTAAGAAAAGGAAGAAAATGAGACATTGTTTTATTATTGTTATTGTTTTTAATGTTTATAAAGAAAAGGAATAAAAATGTAGAAGAACGGCTAGGTACAGAAGGAATTTTCTCAATTTAAAGGTTACTGCATGTATAGTTGACATAGTAAATATGTGGATAACAGAGATGTGATTAGATTAAACTAAAATGGAACTTTTGCCATATGTTGCCATATAAGTTGCCGCACAAGATTGAAAACTAACTCTACACATCATCCTGAACACACACAGTGAAACATGGTGGCTGTAGCATCATGCTGTGGGAATGCTAATCTTCAGTAGGGACAGGAAAGCTGGTTAGAGTGGACTGTGATAAGTATTGCACAATCCTGGGGGGGAAAAAGCTGTTAGAAGCTTTAAAAGACTCAAGACTAAATCGGAGGTTCGGCGTCAAGCAATATGAGGTATTGAGTTAAGAGGGTTCAATACGAATGCATGCCACACTTTTCAGATCCTTATTTTTTATCTTCTCTGTGTTTGTCCATCACATGAAATCTTCTTCTTGACTTCTGCAGTCCTGACTGTGACCCATTCCTGTCTTATTAATACTTTGAGTTGATCTAATTTGTTGACTTCTGTAGCTGGTTTTTGAGAAGTGACCACACGTTCTCATTGAGTTTAGAAGATCTGGGTAGTTTCTTGAGCAGAATTGTCTGCTTTCGTTGAAAAGCTAAACCACACATGGAATTTAACCGATTGTTCACTGCTGGACCGACAAACCTAATTTTTGCTCTGCTGGGCAAATTGTTTTTCTGATCTTTTAAACAATCGTGAGGATTCAGCAGAGAAAATACGTTGCACCAGACGTCTGATGTTCCTCTTGCTTCCGTTGCTGCCACTCTTGTCACAAGGCTGCTGTCCAAATGGTACTGCCCGTTCTGCACACTCTGCACTGTTGACAAGATTCTGTAGCTCACTCCTCAGCCATTGATGATCAGGAAAACTATAGTTAAAACTGCAATATTTCCAGTTGCAATCTTTGGATACAAAATGATAATAGTTTGTTTTGGAGTCAACCACTAATAATCTGCCACTTCTTTAAATAAATCGCCCTGCTAATGAGATCAATAGAGTAGTTTCATCTGGACTCTTGCACAGCTTCACCAGTGTTTATGACTTTATATGAATTATGTTAACTGATCAGTTTTTTTCCAGGCCAAAACTCCAGAGAAAATTAGTTTTGTTCAGAAAGTTTTCTCACCTAATAAATCTCTTTGCAATTTATTAATTACTTTGCATTTAATCTCTTCACAAAATTATGTAAAAGCAATGTGAAGTATCAATGTTTGTGTCACTTTCAAAAGCTTGTGGTCCAGAATAAAAAGCAGTAATTGGGTGTAGTTTTTTTAAATCCCATTACTTCATAAAAGTAAGGTCAGATGAATGGATAGGTCAGCATGTCATTAAACGAGAAACTGACATTTAATTATCATTAAAATCCCATTTATTTTTCAACAATTGATCAGAACTAAATATTTCTGCCCAGTATTTTTCTGTAGAGTTGCTCAGCCTTAATTAAGATGGTGGTGTGAGTCTTTAATACTTAGCATTAAAACACTGCATGAAGCCAAGGCAGGCTGGATTTTCACAGTCAAGCCTGAGAAAACAACCCTGCAGAAAATGTGCTAAAGTCAGTGTTGTCACACGTCTTGGATTTAACATGCAGTATATTTTTCTAAGCCAAAAGTCTAAAAAAAGCAAATCTGAGGGTTTGCTTTTCTTTATGGTCCTCTGATGGATTGGTGGCCTGTCAGAGGTGTACCCTGTCTCTTGCCCAGGGTCAGCTAAAATAAGATTCATATTTTTGTAATGCCAAATATAAGAAGGAGAATGGTTGAGGAAGATTATGCAACATCTCAACAATTTTAACAACTTTAAATAATACATTTTTAAATATATTTTCAGTTGTATTCATGCCTAGAATTTGGTTTGGCCATTCGAACACATGAATATGGTTTGATTCAAATCATTCTATTGTTGCTCTGGCTTTATGTTTAGGGTTGTTGTCATGCTGGAAGATGAACCTCTACCTCAATCTGAAAGTATTTTGCAGCTTAACAGGTCTTCTTCCAGGAACGCCCTGTATTTACCTCCATCCATCTTCCCATTAACTCGGAGCAACTTCCCTGCTAAAGAAAAGCATCCCCACAGTATTGATGCTGCCACCACGTTTTTCTGTTGGGATGGTATATTTGATGATGTGCATAAAGGGCAGATTTCTGGAGTGCATGGCTAACAGCTGTCCTGTCAACAGATGTTCTCACTTGAGCTGTGGATCTCTGCAGCTCCTCTAGAAATGTCATGGGCCTCTTTGCTGCTTCTCTTATTAATACAACAGAACTCCGCCTGTATGGGGTCCGGTATTCAAAGATTAATCAATTTTGCGTGGACTGTAACTCCCTCAGACCAGCTAGCTAGACTAGCTGATGTAAATCTAACATATTCAAAAGAACATGCAGCTTGAGAAGCTGAAATACTGAGGTGCAAACCTACTTGATACACTGTTAGCTCGCGTTTGCAAAGCAGGCAATCCAGGAGCGCTATACCCTCCACGAGCAAGCATAAGGAGGACCATGGATGTTAGCTTCTGCAGTTAGCCTCCACTGTGTGTAATAATGCATATTAAGGTATACCGGTATTTGGTTTTTGGAACTATTCAAATAGGCAGTTATGTGAATTTTCAGACGAGGTCTTGGTTCACTGTATTTTTATCAATTTACATGGCTGCCTCAGTTTTAGCAGGTCTGCAGTTGTGCCATGCTCTTTGCATTTGTGGATGATGGATTCAACAGTGCTCAGTGAGATATTCAAAGCTTGGGTTATTGTTTTATAACCTGAACTTCTCCACAGCTTCCTTCCTGACCCATCCAGTGTGTGCTTTCACGATGCTGTTTGTTGAGGCTTTCACAGAACATCTGGATATTTACTTCTGAAAACAGCTGGTTTCTATGGTTTTTATTTAGGGGTTATGGGCGTAAAGGAGACCAACTATAAATTTACGTCACACTTTTTCAGATTTTCATTTGTAGAAAAGAACTGAAACCCATATATTGTTTTTCTTCCGCCTTAGTTTTGTGTTGTTCTATCAATCCCCACAAAACACATTGTTGTCTGCGGCTGGATAAGGGACGGATACACGCACAAAAGGGGTTAAGAAATGCAAATGCAGGTAGAAGGGTTGGTACAGGCATGTGACAGGTACCAGAATCCAGCCTTGTGGAGAAGGCTGGGGCGGGGGCCCTATGATTTCCCCTGGTAGGCTACCTGATGATTTACACACACATATAGGCTCAATCTGATCGAAACAGCTGAATGAAGGAATGAATGAATGAATGAATGAATGAATGAATGAATGCATGAAATAGCCTACGTGGATCAAATATTTTTTCAAAGCTTTAAACTCCATGTTTAAAGCTGCTCCAATGTGAATGTTGCTGATGTCTGACTATCATATATTATTTAAAGAGCATACCGAAAATATCTGGCAAGGATAAAAATAACCATCCTGTCTCCGTCATACCCCCGTCCTCCCCCTCCTCATCCTCCTTCTCTCTCTCTCCCTCTCTCTCTCTCTCTCTCTCGCTCTCCTCATCTCAGTCACTCTCTCACATTCAAACACAGACATCCCACCCAAACAAAAATCCACCAACTTTTAAAGCTAAGTGAAATATCCAAACATAAAAAGTTACCTTCTCCGTCCACACTGTCAGTAATCTTCATCTCCTGGTTCACTGTGAAAGAGTCTGGCTCCGTGGGGGTCTTGGCTTGCTGCTGCTGCTGCTGCTGCTGCTGCTGGTGGTGGTGGTGGTGGTGGTTGGTGAAGCCATCCCCGGCGCACTGGCCGTTCCGCACGGTGGCCGGCCAGGGATCCACAACCCTCGGCTCCGGGACGGGGCAGGACTCCTGGCTCGCATGGTCTTCCATTGCTTCAGCTCCTGTTTTTTTTTTTGTTTTTTTTTATTGCTCAGCTGCTTAAGAGTCAGAGGAAAATGACGATGAGGCCGGATGGGGGAGAGAATAAATAAAGAAAACTATTCACACCGGTTCGTTAGGTGCAGCAGCCATCCAGCGCGTCCAATATGCCACCGGTGTCGATTTGGTCCCGAAGAGAGGTTGAGATAAGAGATGGTGATCAGAGAGGATAAGAGGTAAAAGAAAGCTTTATCTCTGAAGCATCAGGACAGAAGTGACTCCCTCCTTGAGATGTCAGCAGTGCAGGCTCAGTGAAGACCCCCTTGTCTGACTGAACAGTAATTTATGGATAGATGCGATGATGCGATAAGCTCAGATCTGCTGTGAATCTGGCAGGCGGTGCCAGTAAGTTGGTTCCCCTCCTCCCCTTCCTCTTCTCTCCTCTCATAACTCAGCATCAGATCCCCATACTGAGGCAGGACACAAACAAACCTAATAATTATCTACTTTGAGCCATTGGCAATTTTACGCAAAACATTATAGCATTTATGATGGAAGATCAGACTATTTAAATGTTATTATTTGGTTTAGTATTTCTGGCTACAAGTCTGAAGCTTTCGAAAAACGAACTACCTGCAAATTGCATGTCAGATGGGACTGTTTTATGTGCCAGTACAAACACAAGCCTTAACCAAACTATGAGCAAGTAACACAGTGTCCGCATGAAGTACAGCCAATCAAGATGTACTTTGTGCTTCATAAACAGGATGCTGCTCCTCATGTGGTTGTCAGGAAATGTGCAAAAATTGAAATTTAATTGAAAAATTTCATAAACTAAAACCCGTATTATCTAGATTCATTGCAAAATCAGTCAATCAAGCATTTCTTTGTGTTACTTTAGACTTTTAATGCTAAAATGTAATTATTTTATGGCCACCACAATCACAGGGATGACCATCAGTCATTGACAAGCTCCACAAGAAGGGCAAGCATCATTGCTGATTTTTTTTTTAAGCTGTCTGTTCAAAGAGTGCTGTACCCAAGCAAACTAATGAACTATTTAGTGGAAGGGAAAAGTGTGGTGCAAATGATGCAAAAGCATGCACGACATGGATAACTGCAGCTTTGAGAGGATTGTAAAGCAAAGCCCATTTAAGAGTTTGGGGGCAATATACAGAGTATGGACTGCAGCTGGATTTAGAGCTTCAAGAGCCAACGCACACAGGCGTATCCAAGACATGGCCTACAAATGTAGCATTCCTTGAAAGCTGCTTCTTAAGTGAAAACACTGTCAGAAGCATTATATAGGCTATGTCTAAGGAGAAAAGGTTTTGGGCCATTGTGCGGTGGTCCAAAGAGCTCTTTTTTGATGAAAGTACATTTTGAATGTCATTTGGATATCAATGTCGCAGAACTTGAAAGAAGGGAGTAGATGCAAAGAGTCCAGGTAGCCTGAGGTCTTGTAGCCAGGACTGGGAGGAGCCATTTGTTCTGCTGATGTCGGGCTGTTCTTTTTGATCAACTCCAAAGTCAGTCTAACCATCTACCTGGAAGTTTTTCATGCCCCACTTTGCTTTTCAGGCTTAATAAAGATATTGATTACATTTTTTCTGAAGGACTTGTCGACTGCCTAAACTACCAACACCCGCTTTATTGATCCTGGTTTCACTATGTTTGATTAGCCAGCTAAGTGGCCTGAGATAAAACCCAAAGAGAAATTATAGAATATCGCCAAGAGGAAGATGAGAGACACCAGATCCAACCATGCAGTCCAGCTGAAGGCCGCTGTTGAAGTAACCCGGACTTCCTCAGCACCTCAGCGGAGCCACAGACTGATCTCCTGCATTGTTGCCACGTTGATGCAACATTGCATGCAAAAGGAGCCTTATCATAGTCATGAGTGCATGTAATGTGAAGGATGTGGTTATCCTTGCTCAATAAACCCACATTTCTTTTTTTTATTTATCTTATGTATTATTTAACTTTTTTGACAAAACAACATTTATTGTTTTCATTATCTGTAAACCATGGTCCTCAAAATCAAGTAGAAATTTTATAAATAGCTTTGCTTAAATAGTTGCTTAGTAATTTATTTTCTACGTTTAGACAATGATCTGTGTAATGAGATACACCTATGTGACAACTACAACTACATTTGAAGAAAGAACATCCTAGATGAAATTAAGAATTTTGAGTTTCTATTGTTTTATTGGAGTTAAAATGGGATTTCTGTTGTTTCCAAAAACATGTTTAAAATAAGTTAGTTTTTGCACACCAAATAACATGAAAACCTCCTGTTGTTCTCACTTGAAATATGTTTTCTGGTCTATGGGAATATACTAGACTGCTGAGTAATATGAATGTATTTATGGTTATAAAGGATCAGATCAAATAAATTAAACAGATAAAAAAGGCTAGCTCCTATTTTTTTTAGAACAATGCAGAGTTTTTAACACAAAAATGAAACTGTCCAAACTAAACTGAGGGTTAAACTAGAAATAAAGTGTTGGTTAAACATTTGCATTTCACCTTTTACCAAACTTGTTTTCTATTGAAAGAAAGTTGGCACTTATACTTTTTCACAACATTGCTGTGACAAATTCTTGCACTATTTTCAGGAAGTGAGCCTCATAACTGTGTAATATTGTTTTTTGATGTGTTGTAAATGTAAATGTGCCCCAGCCTCTGTAGAGACTTTACTTTTCTCTGAAACAAAACAAGAAAAAAACTACAGTGTCATTCAGTCAGAAGTTTGCGTACTTTCATCAGAGGCATGAATATAAATCATTTTGAGCTTTTGAAGACATATTGAACCATTATCTTTTTAGGGTGAAATTATGAAACAACTAAGAACATCAATGAATTTAGAAACAAGAAACTGGTGAGTTTGAATTTATTGTGTATATTCTCATCCCAAACACAAGAGTCAAACTTATCGTATACATACGAGCTCAAATGGATGCCTCACCCTCACTGGTCAAGGTCAAGGTCAAGGTCAAATTTATTTATATGGCACATTTTCAACAGTGACACTGCCCAAAGTGCTTCACAAAAATTGGTATTTGGATTAATGTCCCTTAGTAAATTTCACAATCACAAATTTCCAGCATAACTCTGCCTGAACATCTGATGACTACTTTTAATCAGAAATGGTAGTGCTTCTTTTAATTCACTTGGCTATTAAGCATGGACCAGGCATTTTCAGGGTTAAATTCATTGCTTTGGAAAGCCCATGTTGAAATGTACTGTTAGTCTGCTGATTTAATGTGTGTGGGGTTCACTGACCTTTTGGAACCCCCAGTTATGTCTTAAGTTTCAACCACCTTATCCAAAATTGTTCAAGGAAAACATAAAGACACAGCCCATCATAAACTGGAAGCTGCTGGAACACCAGGTGTTGAGACTGAAGTCAGTTTTACATCGCCATGGACTAAAAGGATGCCGATCAAAAAAGAAAATCAGACTCCAAATATTGATATCTTCAAAATCGACTGAAATTTTTAGCTGTCCACGTGGAGAAACCAAATGTCTTCTGGAGAAAACAAAGTGACATTTGGTTGAGAAAAAGCTTAAGCTAATTAGTCACAATGACAAGGTACAATTAGAGGGTCAAAGTGACGCTTCTAAGACCAAACTGTTCCAGCTGTGAAAAACGAAGGTGGCACTTCTAGATTCCTCAACTTAACCTCAAATCAAAGCTAGATGGTTGAGACGGCATGTATTCTAACAGGACAAAGATCCTAATAACACATGCTAACTGGTTTTTGCAAAGCAGACAAATGCTAAGTTTCTAGAATAGCCCCAACTTCAGCTAACTTAGAAAGTGTTGAACTTTTTTAACAGTCAGGAGCTTCCTCAGAAACCAACCAAATGAAATAAACACAGTCTGATAGATTGTTCAATTATTATGCCTGAATTATCCCAAAAATGTCTATGACTTCAAAACAGTTTTTACTCAATCTGGAAAAAAGAAAAATCCACTTTTAAAAAAAGAGAGAAAAAATGCAAATTAATGTAATGTATGATTTAAATCTGACTCATGCCAATAAAAAAATGTGGCTATTGATTGAATTTGCTTTACTTACAATTTTAACCCAAATCACATGCAAGTAAAATTTAGGTAAATCCAAATTCATTTCAAGTCAGTTCCATTTATAATTAAAATTATGATCCAGTTACTTGCTTGATCCTTGTTATAATCTAAGTCTAGAAGATTAATTGGTAGGAAATGGTCTATACAAGGAAACCCAGCTGATTCCATCAAGGCATTGACTCTGCAGCAACTCCTCCTCATGTGCAAGAATGTGGTGACAGTGGCAAGTAATTTCTCTCTTTTCACAGGAAGAAACCATTTTTAAGGGGGACGCTAAAATCTTTTCATTGAATCCTGTTCCTTCCTGAGGAAAATCAAGGTGGGTACATCAGGAAGGGCATCCAGCCTCCCACTCCTCTTGAGGCAGGCTCCATCTTTAGCCCGGTTTAAATCACTTCTTAAATCCTGTTATTTTCATCTAACATTTGACTGTTGATTCCCTTATTGTGAATTTTGCTGTTTTATCTTTCTGTTTTGTATTCTATTTTTTAGATCATTGTTGTTTTTATTGTGTTTTATCTGTTCAGAACTTTGATTAGCTATCATGCCTATGGTATGGTATGGTATGGTATGGTACGGTACAGTACGGTACGGTACGGTACGATATGGTACGGTACGGTATGGTATGGTATGGTATAAGTGTGGAGTTGGTGAGGCTGCTGTGCTGTGGCAACCCTGTAGGGAGAGGTGCCAAAAGGAATTAATTTAAAACAATCTACAGACAAAAACTTGCACATATTAAGATTGTCTTGGTGTATTCATGTACCTTTATAATCTGGGGTTTTATCAGTCTCACAATATTAATGGACTGGTTATTTTCCTCCACTTTCTGGTGTAAAAGTCAATTCAGGTTCCAGCCCAACATTTTGTAGCAGAGCCTGCCATGACCATATCAAATGTTGATCACAATCACACACCTGCAGAGAGACAGGAGTACTGTAGTGCAAATAGAAGCCCTATTCACTTACATTTAAAATACCAGCTGCTTCAGGTTGACAGCTCTGTTATTACTCTAGTTCATTCCATTACAGTATAGATGCAAACCCTAGGAGAAGAATCTGTTATCTATCTATCTATCTATCTATCTATCTAGTTGATGGTTCATTTACTTTAACATATTATTCATGTTTAGATAAGAACAGTCCTTAGTACTTCAACAGTCATGTGGGGTGTCCGAAGTATTTTGAAACGCTTAGACCCAGATCTGTTTAGCCTGTTTTTTTTCAAAACCATGAATAATGCAACAACTAAGTTACTAAATAATAATTAAAGAGAGGATTTGTAATTTTTTTCCTCCACCAAAGAAATAGATACAATCATGAAAACAGTGAAAAACATGACAGTAAGTATTCATGAATTTTAAAAAAGGTTGATACAGTGGACCCTCGCCTCTTCAGTATTCACAGATTCACCTGTTGGCAGATTTTTCTGTGGAATGTAACTCCCAATGATTCACAGAAAATCGAACTATTTGTGTATTTTTTCGTAGAGCATATTTAAAAATTTGGAAGAAAATGCAGCTTCGGAAGCTAAAATACCTCATAACAATGCTGCTTGACACGCTATTGGCTGGTGTGAGTAAAGCATCCAATCCAGAAGCCTTTTTCATTTTCTTTGATGCTGATTGGCTGTATTTCTAAGACAGAAATAAGGTAAGGCAAGGCAAGGCAATTTATTTGTATAGCACACTTTCAACAACAAGGTAATTCAAGGTGCTCATGATTAGGAGATAAAGTAAAAACAGCAATAAAGCATGAAACACACACAAAACATATGATACATGAAAACATTACTCAAAGGCAGCTCTAAACAGATGAGTTTTTAGCCTTGATTTAAAAGAACTCAGTTTTTTAGCAGCTTTGCAGTCGTCTGGAAGTTTGTTCCAGATTAGAGGAACATAGAAACTGAAAGCTGCTTCTCCATGTTTGGTTCTAATTCTAGGGATGTTGAGTAGACTGGAATTATGAGGACCTGAGTGCTCTGGGGGGTTGGTATAGTGACTTACAGAGCAAATGTTTCCTACAATGACATCTCTCATGACAACATTTTACAGTTTTTTGGGGGATTGTGCAGATATTTACTTACAGTGCAGCAGTAGCTAGAGTCTATTGCAGGTCCAGTGATGACATATTAGGGCTTTTGGTGACTTCTGTTATCATCTCACGGTCTGTCCTCAGGGTAAGTTTGCTTGGATAATGAGACCTAGGCAGTTTTAAGTAGTATTGATTGTGGGCCATTCTTTTTTGGACCTCACCTGAAAGTGTATTCATTTTAATCACATTTTACTTAAAGTTTTAAAAGAACGTTTATGTACTTGCCTTTCTTTATAGGGTTTAAATTGACATTCACATATCCACATATATATATATATATATATATATATATATATATATATATATATATATATATATATATATATATATATATATATATATATATATATATATATATATATCACATGGAGTCCCAGTAGTTATCCCTGCTTGTTTGTCTGCAAAACACAAAAAAGACAAATTTTACAAAACATGGACTAAATGTGAACTGTGATCACATAAGAAGCCATTACATGACGATGCAAAACAGCAGATTCTCTGACTAATTCAGTTTTACATCCTTGAAAAGTTTATTTTAACGCATCTAATGAGCTCCTCTGTGACAGAACAGAAAGTCCTTTCCCCCCCTAAATAAAGTGAGGATTGTTTTCATCCTCTGCGTCTGTGTTGTTGAAGTTGATGACCATCTCTAATGAGATGGTGGCATCAGGCACATGAAATAACCACTAAGTGGCTGAACAGCATGTGAGTTGCAATGAACTACTATGTCAGTAAGCGGATGTCTGAAGTGTTAAATCACACATTTATCTGTGACAAGGCTTCATTTTGTCGGCTTTTTAAAGACCTGTGATTCTTAATGTTAAATAGAGACAATTTACCATGAATAAGTATGATAATACGTAGACAGTCTACGTATTTTCATACTTATTCGTGGTAAATATTCTATCTATTTCAATCTGTTCTTGTTACAGTAGTCTACGGTAGACTACTGTAACAAGAACAGATTGAAATAGATAGAATATTTCTGGAAAAGACTCTTTGGACCTTTAACAGTGGCTCTTAACGCTGGCTACAAAGAACCAACTATTGTTAAATATGGTTATGATAATAACAAATGGAGGTTTTTGCAGTTGTTTTTTTTCAAGGTATAATTACATTGAATGGCACAAAAAGTATCTGTGATCTTTTCTAGATCTCTTTTTCTTTCTTATGAGATTGGAAACTATTTGGATTAACATCATGTAAAACTAAAACTGTTTACATCCTCTTTTTGCAAAGGTTTTATGTTTATCTTTATAATAGAACCTAAAAATATAAATAAAATGAGGGTTCGTTGTTGGCACAGTGGCGCAGTTGGTAACACTGTTGCCTTGCAGCAAGAAGGTTGAATCCCGACCTGGGGTCTTTCTGCATGGAGTTCCTAAAACAAGTAATCTGGCCTTAAATCCTCTGACATCCTCCCACAGTCTGAAAACATGACTGTTAGATTAATTGATCTTTCTAGATTGCCCTTATGGTATGAGTGTGTGATGGCATGGTTGTTTGTCCTGTGTGTCTCTGTGTTGCCCTGCGATGGACTGGTGACCAGTCCAGGGTGTACCCCGCCTCTTGCCCGATGACTGCTGGAGATAGGCACCAGCCCCCCGTAACCCTGCAATGGATAGACATTATAAATAATGATGTATAGATGGTTGTTTGTTTCTTTAAAAATGACAACAAATCTAAAAAAAATAGACATTCCCTTTTTTCTTACTAATTTGGCTAATAATTATCTGACCACTTGAGGGCACTCCTGGAGCAAAAGAAAATTATTCCAGCATGGTCGGTGTAAATGAAATAAAAGTAAAGTAAAACTAAAACAATGAGATCATGTATAAGTAACATACCTGGTCATGGCAAAACAGAACACTATAATTTTCATACCACCGATCTTAATATACTTGTACCGTCAGAACAGTCAGGATTTACTATTGAATGTCCTTCATTTTATCCTTGTAATACGTGTTGTTGTTTTTCAACAAATTTTTAAATGCCAAGATAGGAAACAATGTGTAAGCAGATTTTTAAAAGTTTTTCTTAATATTTTTGATTTAAAGAAAACATATTAGGTTGGAAGTTTTAAACATTTTGTGGACTTTAGAAGTCCATTTATTTCTTCTTCAATTTCCAAGATTGGCCTGTGATTATTGTTGCTTTTATTTTTTTATTTCTAAAACAAGGAAACATTTAGATATGTAAACTGACTATATATTGGATTAAAAGTAAATGTTCCTTCAACAACTGGGAAATCCATTTTTGTTGCTATGCAAACAATGCTTTTATGAATTATTGTTATCAGCAAAGATACCCATTTATGATAATACATGCGAAATTCCATCCAGTCTTGCATATACTTCGACTTTAAGTAGATTAGGTAATAAATGACTAGCCTGTTCCAGAAGTCACTCACCTGCTGGTCACTGATTTCCAGTTGTAGGTAGGAAGTGAGTTTTAGCTCGGTTTTTGAAAGGTCGCTTGTTTTGCCTATCTATACATCAACTTGCCTTCAAACATAAGGATGAAGGTTGATATTCACAATCATATTTTGCCAAAAGAATGGCCCGACTTGAAGCAGGTAGGTGCTCTGACACATAACCTTACAAGGGATTATTTTACAGCTTTAAGCCTTGGCGGAGTAAATCCACTAAATATATTATTTCAATCTCTTTCTGAGCATTTTAATGTCCAAATTGTTCATATAGTTCTGCATCTGTATCACTTCTGTAACAGGCAGAGGTTGAATGAAGTGGCAGGAACACAGAATTGATCTAGTTCTACCACTGACATGTTGGCAAGGAGATTAACAACTCACACCATAAATCTGTGCTCTCCGTGGATAGTTAAACTTTAATCAATAAGCACTGGCCTTGGTTTATCTGTTCTAGCTCTTATGTCTTTGTTACGGTGTCTGCTGGCCTTAGCTAATGATTTCCCACATCAAGTGCAGGCCACAGAGCACGGTCTGAAGCTTTATCTAAAACTTTCAAAATAATCATCTTTTTTTCAACCATTTTTCTTATTATTCTTTAAATGCCTAGCCTTACATTCTCTCCATGTCCAATGACAATAGTAACATAAATAACTTTTAAATTAGATGGAGAACTTTAAAACTGTAAGGAATGATTAAAAAATGTATGGAAACATTTACAGAAAAACAATAGATAAATACACATTTAGGATAGTAAAAGTTGTCCACCCTGTAAATATAAAGCTATGACTATCTTCAATTTGAATTGCATGAGCAGAGATTTATTCTACACACTAACAGAAGGGAATAATCACATCTTGAATTTTGAGGAGCTGAATTTCCAATGAGGCTTTCAGAAAAGTGTACTGCTGATCTGCACCGATGTCAAATGAGGCATTACTGGCTATGTTGCTCACATGGATCACTTGCACTTTCATTTGTATGTATGAAGCATTACCAGCATCAGATGGTATTCACTTGCAGTTATTTTTGGGGAGGTGGAGCAGATGCAGGACTACTGCTGAACCACCACAGATGGCACAATCTATAAGGGCTTTGGGAGGAGTTGTGCATGCGATACCAAACCTGTTTACACACTGATCTTTTGTCAAGTTAAATTAGGTAATCAATTGTATGGTGTACAGTACAGGTGAGAAAATTAGATCCACTCGCACTGGGTATAGATAGCATAATAATTTGGGGGTTTAAATTTTTTATTTAAATAAGTCTAGCATTCAGGGTGTAATTTTTATACAACAAACCCTTTCTGTTCACTTTAAAAGCAAGAATTAGAAGAGCAAGCCACACAGGGGTAAAGTTAAACAAACAGGCTCAAATATTTACATAAACTCCCACTGACATTTGGTCAAATGTTCCTTTGAAAATTGAACCTCAACCAAAAGTTGTTTTATTTGTGCTTGGGACATAATTCTGCTTGGAAATTTGACCTCTTCTCTTGGTACAATGTTTTGATTTCATTTCAGTTGGTAAGTATACAGTTGCAGATCACACTTTTAAAGGTGGTCCGCAAATTTAAATAAAAATTAACCTGGGACCGATCCAGGAGCTTAATGTTTGCCATCTATATCTATTCCAAACCCTTAATTGATGTGTTTGAGATCATTCTGTTGTCCATTTTATCCAATTTGTTGTTTTGGAACTAGTCCAAATTATTCTACCCTCTGGCAGAAAAAACAGTCCCCACAGCATGATGCTACCACCACCACGCTTGGTGTAGTTTTCTTAGGTTTGAAAGCTTCACCTTGTGTCCTCCAGAAATCTTTTTGGCCAAATATCCCAGTCTTTAGGCACGTTTCCACTATCAGAACTTCAGGGTCATTTTACCAGCTTCTCATCTGGCGGGTAAAATCCGTCCCCTCGGTCGTCTCAGCTATCGTGTCTACGTACAAAATTGGCCCTTTAAGGAATTTGCTAAGATGTGCTAAGATGTCGCGACCCAGTGAGCAGTCACTTATCAGCGCCAAAAGGCATCCACAGCAGCAGGGGATAACAAGAGATCGACGATGTAAGAAGCAGAGATGGTTGCTGCGTTTCTGTTTGCTATGTTGTTATAAGCTGCTTCAACAGCAACTCTTTCAATTTCACAAATTTTACCTCTGCTGAGCTGATATTATTTTCCTCTGATTTACAACCAATCAGCATGAGTTAACCACAGCTCCCGCCCACCGACTCTACCAGGCCATTTTCCGAGTATATACCCCAAGACTGGTATTCGGTTGACCCCGAAAATGGTTCTGTTGGGCGGGCCCGGTGTGGTGCAGACACGCACATTCCGTGAAGGTATGGTAAAATTGCCCTGAAGTTTGATAGTGGAAAAGCACCTATTGGTTTTTTTTTAATTATAAAATATTTCTCCAGGTGATATTTGGCTTGTCCTTGCCGACAGGTGCAAATTTCAATCAAGCTCTGGTTCTGGTGCAGGATCTTATTTCTTATTTAGGATGATCTTACTTCATGTAAAAGTAGGATCACTTTGGACAGTGACACAGTTGTAACAGAACTTTTCCAGTCAACAGATATCTTGAGGCCCTGTGGTTGCTGGATTTGTGTCGGAACATTTTAACTGTTTTTCTTCATCTGTAGGTGATAGTTGAGGTCAGATAGGTGATATTTCGGGAAAAAATCACATGTTCCAAAATGCCAGTGATACCAAACAAACACAGAATGGATATACCAGGGCAAGATTAAGTTTGAGGAACAATCCAGTCATAAACCCTTTTGCTGAAATTATTGGACTATACTTAAAAGCTGCCCTTTTAAATGAGCTGTCAAGAAGAGAGATCAGATATTCTGCTAGTATTATGCCAGAGGCTTTTTGATGGCAAAGAAATGTGCATAGTTTGTGAAAAGTATACACCGTATACAATCTCGAATGTAATTTTTTTTAAACCAGTATAGATTAGAGAAAATTCAGGGAAAATGTTCTTTACACCTAATTCGTTCTTTTGTTTGTTTCAGGCAGTACAGTCATTCTATCCTGAAAAAGAGAACAACTCATAAAAATGATGTCAAACTCCCAAACTAATTGGACATTCATGGCCAATTTGACCGGATGTAAACTTCTCACTGAGACTGTATAGTTAAAAGGGTTTTCCAACTGTATGGTTATCAGCAATTGTATGTTTTTGTGTCTTGCAGAGATATGGTTATGACGGGTTTGTTCAGCTGCACCATCACTGCAAGGTGAGTCACTCACTTTTTCATTTAGAGACAGTCGAAACAAGGGCACAGGGACTGTTCTCAAATGCTTACTTTGCAGAAAACACAGCAGGATCATACTGGCAGCTCCCCACCATAGGTACCCCTCATGCCAGCCAGAACACAACATGGTGCCACTGCATCACTGAATGATTCACTTTGAGCTCAACAGAACACACTGAAACCTGCTGAATTTGAAGTCAAACTTTCTTGACTAGAAAGAAATAATATTCATTAGAAATAGTTATTATGGAAAAATATTTCTTAATAAGGTTAAGAAAGGATTCCTTCTGTGATTCAAGAATGGTTTAATCTGGTTTGTTTGATTAACAAGGAGACATACAAAAAAACGTTGCATAAGCTGACCTGACACCCCATGACCCCAGTCCAACATGTTTGTTTAACAGGACCAGCAACATACAGTTACTAATGTCATCACTATGAGAATACCTTTTTGACCAAATTATTTCCATATCATAGTCTAAACTAGCAAAAAAACTAGTGATGCACATTTGTTTTAGTGTTCAAAGATGTAAAAGGACTCTAAAGATCTTTTTAGCAGGGGTACAAATTCACCTAGAGGATGCATTCCAAGAATGAGCTGACTGCTGCCACCATGTGGTAATATTTTAAAATGTTCAACCCTTAACCTCGATGCAGAAACCTAAAACTCTGCACTGCAAATCATACTCCACCACAAATAGACATGATGAACATAAATTGTACAGTAAAAGTTCTAGGTGATGTTAATGCTCCGTTTCAGGGTGAAGCCAACATGATGAAAGACGGCAAGCTGTTCCGGGTGATTCAAGAAAACTGCTGGAATGCAAAAGCTCGCATCCAAGACATGGACAAGTACGGTGTGTGCACAAGGATCACTGACCCAGCACTTAATGCTGTTCCATCCTTATCTTTCCTGGGCATAATGTTCCTGTTTGTGATCCGCAGGTGTTGCTGTTCAGGCCTTGTCGACGGTTCCTGTGATGTTTAGTTATTGGGTCGGTTCTCACTGTTTTTGAGTAAATCTATTTCAAAAGTGTTAGTGCTGAGAGAACTGAACACCTCCTTTCTATATTTGTAAGAGAACCATAGCAGACTGTACAACACCATGTACAATACCTTAAAAAGGATCCATCCAGTATACTGTACATTGTATTGCAGTAAAAAATTAACTTAAATGTAATTTAGTTTAATTATTTGTGATAAATCAACATATCAACATCTATAGAACCATGTTTGCTGCAATTCCGGCTGCACATTGTTTGGGGTGTTTCTACCAGCTTTACACATCTAGAGGGCAAAATATTTCCCAGTTCATCTTTGCAAAATATGTAAAGTTTAGTTGGATGGGAAGCATCTATGAATAGCACTTATGAAGTCTTCTTTTAATGATTTGGTTGGCACTCGTGGCTTTTATTGAACAGAACTTTGACAGAAAACAGTGTGGAGACAGAAGGGGAAGACATGCAGTAAACATCCTGAGACTGGTAATATCGTGCTGCCCTAACAGACTTTCTTTCTGGGATTGTCCTGTATTCAGCTCAATCTGTCTTCCAATCAACTCTTACAAGCTTCCTGGCCATGCAAACAAAAGCATCCACACAGCATGATACTAACATACATGTCACTAACATGTCTGGCTACAATGTTATCAGGGTCATGTGCAGGGCCCATTTATTTTGCCTAACAAAAAATCTTAAAATGTATCCAATATCCTCTTTCTTTCACAGTTTCAGTTATGAATTATTGGGTGTTAGTGTACCTCAAACATTTTTAATAAAATACGTGACAGTTTATGGCTGTAATGTAAAAAAAATAAAACATGTAAGGGGTGTGAATACTTTTGCAAGTTACTGGAAACTCTTGTTTGATTTCACTGTCTCCCAGCTTTAATGGGATTTTTAACTGCAGGCCAAACCTCACGACACTCTGGATCTCTGTGTCGTTTTAAATGACGACTTGGCCCAGACGGTGCACAGTCACCCTAAGAGGTTTGTGGGCCTGGGCACGCTGCCCATGCAAGCCCCTGACTTGGCTGTGCTCGAAATGAGGCGTTGTGTGAAAGAGCTCGGCTTCCCTGGAGTACAGATCGGCTCACACATCAATAAGTGGGACCTCAACGCCTCTGAACTCCTTCCCTTCTATGCTGTAAGACATCAGACATTATCAACACGCACTCACATAATAACAATACACCACAATTTATAAGGGTGACTGCTTTACTGCCGATATTTTCTGCACACTTAGCTTCTTTGCGTGCACTGCATCTCTTCTTTGTAGCATCGTTACTGATCTAGCAGTATGTGTCTTGCATGCAGGCAGCAGAGGAGCTGGGCTGCTCCATTTTTGTCCACCCATGGGACATGCAGACAGATGGGAGGATGGCTAAGTATTGGCTACCCTGGCTGGTGGGTGAGAGAGCTGGAGCAGAAACAGGAGATCTTGTTTGATTACCAATGTGAAACAATCCAAAACAACAGCAAAACTACAGCTCTATTTCCTGGAATAAATAACAAAACATTGCAAATCATTATGGCGGCATCCCTACACTTTAAGCTTCTACAAAAAGTTTGACACAATCTGATCAATGTTCCACTAAGTATAAAACCCCTTATAAATTATATTCAGTATGTTTTTTATATATATATATTTTATTTGATCTCCTCTGTCTAAAAGGCATGCCGACTGAGACAACCATGGCTATTTGCTCGATGATATTTGGAGGTATCTTTGAGAGGTTTCCAAAACTGAAAGTCTGCTTTGCTCATGGAGGTACAGCACCAGATATTTTACATTTGTCTTTTTTTTTCAAAATTAATGTCACAGCTGAATAAGACAGTTGAGCATACTTTTTAAAGTATTACCTTTGTGCTTACTGTAACACAAAAAGAGCTTCTCTGTGCTTTTGTTTGACCTTGATGAGTTTGTTTATTTGCCCACAGGGGGCTCTTTTCCATTCACTGTTGGCAGAATTGAACATGGCCACAAAGTTCGCCCTGACCTGTGTGCGGTTGACAACACAATCAGTCCACGTAAATACCTCGGCTCTTTCTACACCGATTCATTGGTTCATGATCCAATCTCCCTAAAGATGCTGGTTGATGTTATTGGAAAAGTGAGCTTCAACTTCTAATTTATTAACATATAGATAGCTTTTTTTTATTATTAACATTAAAGACTCAAAAACATCTTTTTGAGTCTGTAGAAAAAATAACACTTGATAGTGATTACAGTTGAATTACTTTTATTTTGATGCAATGTATTTGGGTTTCTTCATCTGGCATTGAGATATATTTTATGTTGAAACACTCATATTTCAGTCTGGTTATAGGGGAGGATTGCTAAAAATCCTTTCTTTAGTATTTTTGGATCTCCAACGATACATAACATTCTGATCGCTAGAATGTAAAAGTGAAAAGTGCATGGGTAAATTCTCTAATAATGAAATTATTTGGTTTAAATCATATTTGTCGTGCCAAGTATATTTTGGTGATTATGAATCTGAGCAAATACTCATCACATTTGTAGTCCCTCAAGGCTCCCTACTCAGACCGATTTCAATCAAAAAAATCTCCTTGCTCCACTGGCTCAGTGGGAGTGTTATCAAATATGCTGATGATACACAGCTTTATATTTTTGTCCAACCACATGAATGAATGAATGAATGAATGAATGAATGACAATGTGCCGAGAAACAGCACAATGAAAATAACATTCTGTCTCCATGAGGTGCAATCAGTAAAAACTACATCACACACACTACTACAAATTGCAAAATCACGTTCACACACTACTATGTACCAAGTAAAATGTGATTAAAAAAAGAAAACAGAAAACTCAAACTGTTCTATGACACTAACGAGGTAGTAAATTGTGTATTCATATAATATCATATTTTATAGGAACATATGTTTATTAAGGAAACTTACTGCAGTGAAAAAGACTGTGGACGCCTTTGGGCGCTGATCAGTGGCGTCACTCATTGCCAAAACGCTCACAATAAACTGACGTCTTAGCAAACTCCATAAAGGGCCAATTTTGTATGGAGACACACCGGCTGAGAGGACAGAGTCAGCTGACTTACACCATCAGCTTTTCTCCTCCCAGAAATGTCTCGGAACTCATAACTGTCGTTGCAATGGTGTCATTATCGTTCTCAAATGCCTCGTTTTCACCGAGGTGTACGACACTGGTTGTACTCCTGAAAACTCTGCCGTATTCACAAGAGCATTTCCACCTCCAGAAAAGATGTGGTATGGGTCGGTTAAATGGGCCACTTTTGCAATAGAAATTATAAAAATTATCTACAAAACTGCACCGACCTGTGCCGTACCATTCAGCAGAAACAATGCTTAAAATATCTATCAATCAGCTCTATGAATGGTGCTAAACAAATAAAGTAACATTCCCTCCCCTTGATGGTGTAAACGTTTAACACTTTGACAATGGAGATGTGCCCATAAGTCTATTCCAAAGAATCTAATTGTACTGGCTTTGCAGGATAAAGTGATGCTGGGAACAGATTATCCATTCCCACTTGGCGAGCTGGAACCTGGGTCACTCATTGAGTCAATGGAGGAGTTTGATCGAACGCTGAAGGTATTAGAATGTTCCTTCCTTTTATTTATGGCACACTTTTTACATCCTAAAATAAAACTCTTCCACATATGGGAGTTGGATAATTATTTTCAGCTCAAAGCAAACTACTGAGAATACTTAAAGGAAGTTTCTAAGTATTCAGATATGAACAGGAAGATCTAAACAAGTGTTAAGTTAAATAAATGAAAATACTAGCTTCATATTCTCTGTAGATTGATTTCTTTTTGTCTTGCAGGACAAGTTGCTTGCTGGAAATGCACTGGAATTTTTGGGACTAAAACAAGAACAGTTTGTCTAGTACAATGGTCTGCAGCCTGCGGTTTCAGACACATAAGTGGCTCTTAATAACTTTGACTAAAAATAGAAAAATAATAATAATAAAAAATAATCATTGTTCTATAGGTGATATTAATCAAATATAATAAGTTTACCTTTTCTCTCAAAAGATTACTGAACATTTCAGCTCTAAACAGGTTCATTATTCTGGACTGAGGGCAAATAAATGACTCTTTGGGTTGTAAAGATTGCCGATCCATAGTGTAACGTGATAACTGAACAGCAACAGATCCTTTTGCCAATGATTGATTGCTAAATAAGTTTTAATTGTATTCTCTAACTTTTATTATTTGAAAGTGCTTTTACATACAGGTTAGAAAGGTCCAACAAAATAAGTACTTTTGTTAGTGTGTAAAATCCTTTCCCATATCATTTGGTAGCTCTCATATTGATTCTATACAAAGAAGCCTTTAGGCTGGGATGGTATGTGTCCAGGAATGGCATCACCCCAATTATTCTTGCTATGATTTATATTATGATTATGCATTCGCTTTTATTGGGTTTTTTATTACCCAAAAACCTTTAAACCAAAGGCAGTTATCCAAATCTTATATAATGTAAATGTGAGGATATTAAACATCCCCTGACTTTGTTGCTTAGAGAATTTCTTTGGTGTCAACTTCATTTTTAGATGGGACCATTCCAGGGTGACCCTTGCTGCCTAGGTTTGCTGTTGGAAACCTGAAAAACTATGACAGATAATAAGGAGAAGTGGTTTTATTGTGCTCAGCTTCAGTGGAAAATGTTTCCAAATTATCCTCTATTTTTTATGTCTTGTTTAAACATGACAAAAATTGTTACTTGCTTTTCGCAAAAAAATCAAGCTGCTATTCTCTAAACAAACTGCTCCGTTCTGATTTCATAAGTTAATATTTCTGAATTATACAAGAAAACTCTACAATATCTTCCAAAATAACATTACCAACTGCTATTGTAAACTTGAGCATTAGGTAGCAACTTTCACGAAATCTCTTGATCTTTGTTTAAATTGGATGTGGATACCAAGCACAGGTTTTCTTTCCCATTGTGAAAATAGTCATATTTTATTGATTTTCTTTTAATATGAACACTTTAAAAGAATATATTTCCTTTTTTCATAACCAGTTGAGTTCTACAAAATTTAAAACTTACATTTGATAAGATTTCAACAGAGTGTACTTCTTTCCTTTCAACATTGTTTTTGTGTCTTTTTAGCATTGCTGCATAAGTATGGAGAAGCTGCTCGCACTTGTATATCCGTTTTTATTGTATAGGAAGCAGATGCTGGAATGGGCCAGAAAGTATTTTAAATAATAAAAACCTCATCTATAGCTGTTGGGAGAGGAGGTTGGAAAATGCCAGAAAACAAAGATGAAGATCAAATTTACATATACACTCACTGGCCACTTTATTACGTACACCTTGCTAGTACCGGGTAGGACCCCCTTTTGCTTTCAGAACTGCCTTAATCCTTCGTGGAAACATTCCTCAGAGATTTTGGTCCATATTGACATGATAGCATCACGCAGTTGCTGCAGATTTGTCGGCTACACATCCATGATGCAAATCTCCCATTCCACCACATCCCAAAGGTGCTCTATTGGAATGAGATCTGGTGATTGTGGAGGCCATTTGAGTACAGTGAACTCATTGTCATGTTCAAGAAACCGGTCTGAGATGATTCAAGCTTTATGACATGCCGCATTATCCTGCTAGAAGTAGCCATTAGAAGATAGGCACACTGTTGTCATAAAGGGATGGACATGTTCAGCAACAATACTCAGGCAGGCTGTGGCATTGCAACGATGCTCATTTGGTACTAAGGGCCCCAAAGCGTGTCAAGAAAATGTCACCCACACCATTACACCACCACCACCCGCCTTAACCATTGATACAAGGCAGGATGGATCCATGCTTTCATGTTGACGCCAAATTCTGACCCTACCATCCGAATGTCGCAGCAGAAATCAGAGACTCATAAGAGCAGGCAACATTTGTCCAATCTTCTATTGTCCAAGTGTGGTGAGCCAGCGCAAATTGTAGCCTCAGTTTCCTGTTCTTAGCTAATAGGAGAGGGACCCGGTGTGGTCTTCTGCTTCTGTAGCCCATCTGCCTCAAGGTTCGACGTGTTGTGAGTTCAGAGATGCTCTTCTGCATACCTTGGTTGTAAAAAGTGATTATTTGAGTTACTGTTGCCTTTCTATCAGTTCGAACCAGTCTGGCCATTCTTCTCTGACCTCTGGCATCAACAAGGCATTTTCACCCACAGAACTGCAGCTCACTGGATATTTTACATTTTTTGGACCATTCTCTGAAAACCCTAGAGATGGTTGTGCGTGAAAATCCCAGTAGATCAGCAGTTTCTAAAATGCTCAGACCAGCCCGTCTGGCACCAACAACCATGCCACGTTCAAAGTCACTTAAATCACCTTTCTTCCCCCTTCTGATGCTAAGTTTGAACTGCAGCAGATCGTCTTGACCATGTCTACATGCATTGAGTTGCCGACATGTAATTGGCTGATTAGATATTTGCGTTAACGAGCAGTTGGACAGGTGTGCTTTATATATATATATATATATATATATATATATATATATATATATATATATATATATATATATATATATATATATATATATATATTAACATGCAATGACATATTCTTCAATCATCATGAGTCTTCCAGTAATTTATCTACATTTATGTACAGAGGTGATACAATCTGGGAAGCACCTCAAGGCAAAATAAATGCTGAACACTATAAAGGCTGATGACACTGAAGTTGGTAACTAATAGGAATCTGGAATATTTGACATTTGATTTAGCTTAGTTTATTGGTTTATTTCAAACATGACTGGAAGATAAAATAGGAAAAGAAACTGAAAAAAGTATACGTGTATAAGCAATAGAGATTTCACTCTAGTCACAGCACAACAGCTCAGATTTACGTTCAAAATAGCATCGGAAGAAGTATAAACTTACTGAATCCTTCCCCAGTATGACGTAATTACCAAATTCAGCAAAATAACATTAATGGGCTAATCTATTTAGATGTACCTGTATTTAAATCATGAAGTAAACATTTAACCACCTGCTGCTCAAAATCCTAAACATTTAGACTGCAAAGTCCAACTCCCGGATCATTGAGCAGTCAGCACAGATTCTTTAAAATAATGTTTGAAAAGCACCAAACTTTTTCTGTTTTTATGAAAATGCGAAAGATAAGCATTTTAATACTTTCTTGAAACCAGAACCACCAAATTGAGAGAAGCATGAAAAGGAACAATATATTGCCTGGTCAAACCTGGACAGAATTACTCCACACTGATTGTGGATACTTTAAAAAAGGGCCTATGATTTGTGTAACTTATACGTTATGTGAAAATGTAATTTATTTATTTTTTGAAGTCTAGGTCTATGTAAATCTTGTCACGGTAGTGTTTGGGGGATGCAGAAAGCTATACATTTACATTCTTATACCATATATGATTTTATATTGTCCATTATTTAACTTCATTTCTGACTTCATGACCTCACACTTGTTGATACACGAACTCAAGTGGAATCTGGAGTCCCACTTTAAGGACAATCAGTACGTTTACATGCACAGCTAAATCGAGCTTTTTTGAGTAATCGGACTAAAGACTTCCCTCCTGTAGCGAGCCGAGTTCCAGTTCACATGTCCATCAAAAAATCGAATTATTAAATGAAGTACGTTCCACTCCCTGACGATAGATGGCGATATGCGCTCTTACGAGTTAGCCTAATAGCGGTTAGCTTCCAGCTGCATTTAGGCAGTAAACTGAGGCTGGCGGGAGTGAAGCAGACGGAGTTAAAGCAGGATATTCACAGTAACAACGCATCGCCTCTTCGTAAATCCAAACATGCACTGATTGGCCGCTTACGTTTGTCTTAGATGCCATATGCCTCTTATCATACCACTGTTGTTAGTAGTGGGTCGGATTTCCGGCTCTCCAAACTTCCCGAGGGGGGTGCGCGAGTGGGGGCGGGGCCGGGGGGGCAGGTTGCAGAGTAGTCCGATTTGAATCGCATTATCCAGCAAGAGTAGTAGAGCTTCTGAAACTCCAGTTCGGTTCGATTCCAGCCGGACTAAAGTGTATACATGCATTTTAAAGGTCTGATTTCAGTCGGACTAAAGCAATAATTAGAATTTCTCTTGCTGCATCATGTAAACGTACTGACCGAATGTCCTTTTTGTTAGCGTGACTCTCTTTACTTCATTGGCTGGTCCGTTTTTGACCAGTAGGCGGCAGCAAAGCACCAAACAGCGCCTGGTTGTCGAGCAAGACCCAACGTCACGTCCGCTTTCTCGATGCCGAAGTGAACGTTCCAGAGTAATGGCGGCATGCCGGGGTTCTTCGTCGAAATGGTATTTCACCCGGGAGCAGCTGGAAGACACGCCGTCCCGCCGATGTGGAGTGGAATCAGACCGGGAGCTCTCCTACCGACAACAAGCGGCGAATCTGATCCAGGACATGGGTCAAAGGCTCAACGTGTATCCTTTAAACTAGTTTGTTCTGGAGCAAACCCGGGGCTAACGGTCTACGTAGGGCCCCATTAGCTGCCACAACCCGGGGATGGGTTTAGCAGTTAAAATCTCTTACTTTTTTTTTTAGCTCATAATATTCGTTCTCGTTGTAGTGTAGCGTTTTACAATATTGTAAGTATTTCAAGTCGAAACTCTGCGTTAATGTTGTTGGGTATTTCATCTGCGTTTGTTTAGCATGCTAACAGTGTCAGGCCATTAGGCGGGTTTGGCTGGTTTCGATGGAGACGGTCGAATTAAAATGCGGTGTTTTTTGGAAGTTATTAAACGACAAAACAATATCTGTCTATCAACCTTTAAGCCTGAAATACATGGTATGTAACACGTGTATTTAAAGTATGCTTTTTAAAAAGGGAGGGTCTAGGACTTTATGTACCCTTTTTTTTTGGCTCAGCTGTAAACTTTTCTCCTCTTCTTATCGACAGTCCAGCCCTCCGCACGTGTTTAGGTTATGTAATATGGTAGTATGGGCGCTGAGAAAATCGCCCAGGTTTGAATACCATGTTAATGTGTTTCTCTTTGGTTTGTTGCCAGAAACGCGTGTATTTGACCATGACATTTTTAAATGTCCCTCTTTTTTTTAAATACACCTTTTAAAGTTCGTTAATTCGTTTGTTTCAGATAGAGAAACGTCCCATTCTGTTTGCAAAATATGCCAGAGTTTTAGGTCAAAACGAATATTAGATGTGAAGTACCATTAAACGGAATTTGAAATAACACCAAAATCATGCTTGTAGGAGCAGCGTTTTAAAAGCTGAGATTCTGGGTTAGTCCATATCCCTTACATTACATTTAAACCTGTGAACCCCAAATCACAAAAAATGCTGAATATTTCAAGATATTGTTAGGACATCTACTAAAAAACAATGTTAAGTGAATATTTAGGCAATTTAGTAGTTATAATAAACGTAAGGAAATTAAATTGTATCCTTTTTCCAGTCAAAAAGTCAAATGTCTTACTTTGGAATATCGTATTTCTAAACGTGTAAATATAGAATTTTCTGCCTTAAAGATTTGGCTCGGTTTTGTTTTTAAATCTGAACATTGCTGGGGCTGAGAAGTAGGGATGTCCCGATCCGATCAGGTGATTTTTAAATGATCGGAATCGGACGGATATGATCCGATAAAACCTCATAAAGTAACAAGCTTGACGTTTTAAATTCATCCCGCCTCAGAGATTGTCAAAAGGATTGATAGTGGCTTTGTTTTAATTTAAACAAGTTCCACTGCATCAATATTCACAGTTGCATGGATGACAACAACACCGTAACGTCGCACAATTTATGGCAGGCGGGGAATTGAGACAACAGAATCGTGAGCTGCTAGCTAGTATGCTAATGCAGGACAAAGGTCAGCAGTTTGGACATATTTTAAGCTGAACAGCGAAGGCAGCGCAGCAGGGAGAAGGAAATGTTTGTTCTTTTAAAATTGGTTGACTTTTAGTTTAAAGATAGCTGAAACACTGAAAGACTATTGTGTTAAAATGTTCTGCTTGTTTTCAGGTAAATCAAATAGTTTCGCTGGTTCCAATCCGTAGCGACTCCTGACTGTTAGCATAAGAAGAAATAGACAGCAGTGATATTCTGGCTATGGTTATTTTACATTAGCTTTAAAATGGTGTTTGCCTACTTTGCCTTCACTTAATTCATTCATATTTCAATTATCAGGTGCGTTGCACACAGCTTCAAAGGTGATAAATTTGTCTTTATTTGTGGTACAAGTTGCTGAAATTTGCTCTGTTTTGAAATAACTCTTTGTATCCAAATCGTCGGGAGGTTGAACTGCTCCATTTAGTTACTTTTCAGCGACTTTTTAAAGGCACTAGTTTCAGCTGGCTTTTTGAGCACGCCTGTCCTGTGTGGAGTATGCTTAACATCATGTAGAGATGGAGTTACTAAAATTCGAGAGATCCTCGGTTTGGGGAAATATGAGTTAATTTAATCAACATGGGGCGCTGGGTAAGCCAGCTACCCCCACGGTCTTCCAAATCCTGTTTGGATTGGTTGTACTGAAACTTAATTAACCCACTGGGATTCTTAAAGTATTTCTTGTCTTTGCCGACTAATAAACACTGTAATCTACGTTTAACATTGTTTTATTTTGTTCATTATTTTCTCTGCTTAAAAATGTGTTTAGGGTACAAATAAAAAATTGAAGAAAAACTTTCCTTGACGTAACCTCCAGCTCTCAATTGACAATAAACACAGCAATCGTTTACATGCATAGATTTTATATGCAACATTCTTTTACCAAATTCCATAGAAATGTAAGTATTCAGAATTACACAATTGACTTGTTTCTGGTTGTTGAATAGAGACATTATGTTCTATACCCTTTTCTGTTGTTTTTTTTTGTTTGTAGATAATATCTCCAACCACCTTGTTTTTGGCTGCAAAAGTGGAAGAGCAACCCAGGAAGCTTGAGCATGTAATTAAAGTAGCACATGCTTGCTTAAATCCCCAGGAAGCTCCTCTTGACACGAAAAGTAACGTAAGTGCTGATATTTTGGGTTACTGTAAGGTTGAAACCTGTTGTTTTTTCTCCCCCTGTCTTTCCTCTGTGGTCATGGTTTCACCTTTAAATAAATGGCTGTGCCACTTTCTGCTGCTGTATTTAAGGGGTCTTATTTTCACTGCCCTGGTTTGCAGTTGGTGTACACCAAGCATCCGCTGATTACCACCACTCACTTTATTACTGAACCGAGCTGTTTGGCCATTTTAAATCACTTGTTAGGGGAATAAATTAATAGACTCATTACAATTGTGTTGTAATGATTGTCTATCAAACTTCAGGCATACCTCCAGCAAGCTCAAGAGCTGGTGATACTTGAATCCATTGTGCTGCAGACCCTGGGTAAGTAATGGTGACTGGAGTGGATGACTTGAGAGCTTTTTCTATTACAATGATGATCATTGGTAATGGTAACAAGTAAGGGTCTAATTATTGTTTATTTTTCAGTGTATCAACCTTTTGATTGAAATGTTAGATCATCTACTCTGTGGTTGCCATTTTATTATTATTATTATTATTGTCATATTGTAAATGCATTGTGTAAAGGTGATATGTCATTTTCTGGAAGTCCACATTAGTCGAGAGATTTCTTTATGAGACTTGTGGCATTTTCTTACATTACTAGAACTGTGTGGACTTTTTTTCTGATACATTTGACACATTCAATCCTCCACTGTGGATGTGGTTGAGGCACTTTCGATCCCTTGGAAAATTTCTCAAGCCTATTTTATGCATAAGGTGGCGGCTTACAATATTTGACGATTTTGTTCGACCATTAAATGACATGTCACCTCCCAACTGTGTATGTGTTGATCTCACCTGTTATGTATTTTGTTCCAGGCTTTGAAATTACTATTGATCACCCACACACTGATGTGGTGAAATGTACCCAGCTAGTGCGAGGTAGAGGCTTCCTTCTTTGCTTTTGTTTGTCCCCACCTCAGATGTGGGTGGGGGTGAAAACTTTGCTGATTAAATGGTTTAGTGACCACAATGGGTTTTAAATCACCTGAGTTTTGTTGTGTGATGTATTGTACCATAGAAAGTTCACCAGCGCCTGTTGGGCCAAGACTGAGACTGACCTGGTTTTAAAGCACTTACGCCTTTATGACTATGAGCTCTTTCATTTCTTTCAGTTGTCTCTTAAATTAGGATGTATATCTATAAAGTATCTGGTCTTAATCAGATTCCTAACTTATTTAAATTGGTCCTTTAGTAGATTACACACAGTAATTATTAGTGGTGTGCCGATTCACCTTAAATCAGTTAACTGCGTTGTAAAAATGTGCCAAATCTTTGTGGTGTTGCGTATTATGTTAGCAGCAGTGTCCTCTTTAACCCCGGACCTCTCCACTTTTCACCTGCTGTCTGGGTTGTCCTCCCCAAGCTGCAGGGCAGCTGCTGTTTACAAGACGTGGGCCCAAGTGCAACTTTATGTTTGACCTGCAAAATAACTTTCCTTAATACCGTCCTGGTCATGACTGATGTGTGGCGGAGTTCACCGTGTACATCCCTGCCAGATTTGTTTCTGTGTCTGACGGGCGCCAATCATCCCGTTGGTCACAGTGAGGAAAAAACAACAAGAAGGCTGAGATAAGTCAGAGTTCATGTATTAATTTGACAGTGAAAACGCACACACTTTAGGTGTCTATGGGAGAATGATGCTTTTTATTATTTTTTTACTTTGAATATAAAACAATACTTATTTTCTTGGAATATAATTTCACATATTGTCAATTTTGTCCTGTATGACTTGAACGTTGAGCTATTATTGTTATAGGTTTATTTTCTAATTTAAAGAGTAATTGCCGTAATTTTTGGACACGAACAACTGAATAAATTTTGGGGTTGATCAGGCATGAATCGTGTATCCACCCACCCTGGCAGCAGCCCCGAATAGCCGCTCTCTGGTGTAATAGCGTGGCGGCAGCACAAACATAACCATGCGTCTCATTAAGGAGGTCTGCGCTCTCATAGTGCTTTTCTAGGTTTTAATTTAAGACGTGCTTTTTTTCTTCTTTATTTCTGCCTGAAAAGCGGCAGTATGGCCACAACACGACAGTAACTTGCCTGATTAGAAAATAAAAAAAAATACTTCAACCTACCAGAAAAGTCATTGGTTGCTTTCTTCCTCATTAAAGCCACTTTACCTACCTTTACGTCTTTTTACCTAAAGGATGCGGCGTCCAAGCGTGTGAAAACAGTAGCAGTTTGTAGTCCGAAAATTATTAGATTCAGTAAAATTAGGTCATTTCAATAATGGTTGACTTGTAAAAGCCAATCTGAGGTCTATTAATTATTCTTTCTAACCACATAGATCTAGAATACTTTGAATATGTTCAAATCAAAAGTCTTCTTTAAGTAAACAGAACATGGTTGAAGTGTTTCTGGATTGAACAAATTTTTCTCTTTTATGGAAATCAAAATATGCAGACCCTAAATTATACTTATGCCAACACACATTTCCTTTAGCTTTCATTGAAATATGACCTTGATATGAGTATGAAATATATTTCAGGCATGTGATGATTTATTTGTGGTTTCACATAAATAAAAGACAGAACATAGATCTGTTTGGATACTTCAATTAATAGAAACTGAATGGATTTAAAAGTTATAAGTCGCCATTGAAGGAATGAAGAAGAAAAAAAACCTAAATGGGGGGGAAAATATGCGCGAAATATAATTATTTTATAAGTGAATCGTGGCACCCAAATCATAATCGAATTGTAAAACACCCAAGATGGCACACCCCTAGTAATTATTTATTCAAAATCGATTGAACCAAAAATCAGGAAGTGGAGTGAAAAACCTAAGTACACCCAAACATTCCTCAAAGCTTAACAACCACCTTTTGTGAAATTAACTGACTTTCAGTCTCTCACATTACTTTGGATGATTTTGGCAAGCCTACTTTACAGCATTGCTTCAGTTCATTGAGGTTTGCAGAAATTTACACCCACACAACTCTCTCTCTAGGCATTCTGTAGTAGACTTGCTGCAGTGTTTTGTGGGGTCATTGTCCTGTTGGTGACCCTGTTTGACCAACAGTTGAAGGTGGTCTAGACGGCTAGAGTATTTTGTTTTACAGAGAAGTTCACGGCCGGTTATATGACTTCAAGGTGAAAGATCACATTATCTCCCCTCCTCCACCGTGCTGTATTGGTTTATCTGCTGCTTGGTTTTGCAAAATATTTCGCTGTACATTATGGCAAAACATGTCTTTGTTCTCACCTATCCAGAGAACATTGTTCCAGAGGCCTTATGGTTCATTTAGACGTAACTTTGTAAAGTTAAGTCATGTTGCTAGATTCTGGAGACTTTCTCCCTACAGCATTTCCATGAAAGTCTTACAGGTGTACTCTAATTTTTTTTTGTTTTTTTTGTTTGTTTTTTAGGTTATCATGACTCTTAATCATTAACATGCTCACTGAGGCCTTAGATGGAGCTGCTGAATCTTTTTTCTAGTATCTAAGCATTGCACAAATGTCTGGCCTATTGGTGAATTTCCTGGGATTTTTACTCCTCAGGATATCGGCAGCCATGTCATGCTTCCCACTTGGGAATAATCTTTTTCGCTGTAGCTAGATGTCATATTGTGTTGATTGTCTAAATTCATTGCTGATGTCTTTCCATCTTGGTATTCAAAATTCAAAAATACTTTATTGATCCCAGAGGGAAATTAAGTGTTTGTTGTAGCTCATATAATTAATTCTTTAAGGAGTTGTTGTAGATGATGATGGCTGTGGGCAGGAAGGATTTCCTGTGGCGGTCTGTATTGCAGCGAAACTGAAGAAGACTCCAACTGAAGGCTCTCTTTTGTTGTATGACTGTCTCATGAAGAGGATGCTCAGGGTTGTCCATATTTTTTTTTTTTTTTTGATTTTATGAAGAATCCTTCTTTGCATTATCTCCAGATGTTCCACAGTTGTCCCAAGAACAGAACCAGCTTTCTTAATCGGGTTGTTTAGCCTATTCAAATCCCTGGCTCTGATGCTGCTACCCCAACAGATGATGGCTGAAGAGATTACACTCTCCACAAGAGACTTATAGAAGATCTCCAGCATCTTGCTGCAAACCTCTAAGGACCTAAGCTTCATCAAGAAGTACAGTCTGGAATTTCCGGAATTGCGCCGCTCAAGGTGGCAGCATGTTGGAGTAGCTCTGTTACTTTGGTTCATATTTTTTTCTTTTTTTAAACTTCTTCCAGAGAGTGAGATGTCTGTTTGCCTGGGAACAGGAGAGGAGGATGCTGAGCTAGTTCCTGAACTGAACCTGTTGAAGAATGTGTTCAGTTCATTGGCTCTGTCCAGACTTCCATCTATCCAATCCTTCCTGTCCTTAAAGCCTGTGATCTTTCTTATTCCTGACCAGACATCTCGGGATTTGTTCCTCTGTAGTTTGTTCTCCAGCTTCTTCGTGTATGCCTCCTTGCCATCTCTGATCTTGGCCTTAAGTTGTTTCTGTATACTCCTCAGTAATTCCCTGTCTCCCTCCCTGAAGGCTCTTTTTTTCTTGTTTAGCAGTTCCTTCAGGTCACTGGTGATCCAGGGTTTGTTATTGGGGAAGCATCTCACTGTTCTGGTGGGGATGATGTTGTCCACACAGAAGCTTATATAGTCAGTCACACACTCAGTCATGACATTGATGTCCTCTCCATGTGCTTGGCAAAGAGTCATCCAGTCTGTGGTTGCAAAACAACCCTGCAGGGCTTCTTCAGCTTCCTGTGACCATTTTATCACAGTTCGTTTTGTCACTGGTTGCTTTTGAACAAGTGGTTTATATTCTGAACAGAGAAAAACAAGATTGTGATCCGATTGTCCCAGAGGAGGTCTTGGTTTGGACATGTATGCATCCTTTGCATTTACATAAAACAAATCCAAGGTCTTGTTTTCTCTTGTGGTGCAGCTGACAAACTGTTGAAATGTTGGAAGTGTAGTAGAGAGCGAGGCATGATTAATATCACCAGATATTGCCACAAATGTATTGGGGTGCTGTGTCTGTAGCTTAGCAAAACGGAACTGATGACATCACATGCAGTGTCTGCAAGGGCTGAAGGTGGAATGTAAACAACTGGCAAAATTACACTGGAGAACTCTCTTTGTAAATTATATGGACGAAAACTCACTGCCAAGAGTTCGACATCTGGGCTGCAGAGACGACACTTCACAGTAACATGTCCTGGATGACACCATCTGTTGTTGACAAGCACTGCTACTCCACCACCTTTTCCTTTTCTGGTCGTCTAAAGATCTCTGTCTGCTCGTACAGCCTGGCAGAGAGACGTTGGAGTCGGGGATATGATCCAGCAGCCATGTCTCAGTAAAACCTATAACACTGCATTCACGGTACTCTGGCTGAGTCCTTGTAAGGGCTTGGAGTTAATCCATCTTGTTAGCCAGTGATCTTACGTTGCCCATTATGATCGATGGAAGAGATGGCTTGAACTTCCTCTTTCTCTGTCTCCTTTTCGCTCCTTCTCTGCATCCACGTCTCCTCCTTATCAACTCATCAGGGATTTGTGGCTTCAGTTGAGGTATTATTTCAACTTTTGCGATGTTAAACAGCTGCTCCCGGCTGTAAACCACATTGTTGCCATGGTTACGCATCATAATAAATTGTCAAAAAGGGACAAATTTACAGTAAAAATCCTTCTAGCTTCACAGCACCAAAAATTAGAAAGTATGCAGGTAAAAAAATGCAAACTTCAAGAAAAAAGAGGAACCAATGTACAAAAAACCAAAACTTAATATGTAGCAAACAGAGCCACGCCAACATGCAGCCACCCAGAGCAGCGCAACTCTAGAATTCTGTTTGCAATTATTGTTTAAACTCTTTAAATGAAGTCTAAAAAGGTGGTTGCTTATATTCAAATATTCTAACCAAGTGCATTAGATTAGCAGCGGCTGGCTGGCTGTTACTTTCTCAGTTAAATTCTATGGAAGCTGTAATGGTGTACTTAGTTTTTTTCCACACAGTCTTTTATTTTTGTTTAAAATGATCAAATGATGAACAAAATTTTTTTTACTTTATTTTTACCCTTATGTCTTGGATTTACATAATTTTGTGAGCTGGTATGAATCTTTATATGAGTCAATCATATAAAGTCCTAATACAATACACTTAAAATCTACACATTGGGTAATGTACGCTGTAATGAAGCTTTAAAATATTTTTTTTGTTATAACAAACCGGTTTGTTTTCCTTTACTGATTGATTTTGACCATAAATTATAATTTCTACCGCCAGTCTGGATCTTGGCTCAATATGTGCGCTGGAAATTATATGAATGGTAAACATTATGTTAAACTACTTTTGTCTACAATGAGTGTAATATGTTGCTTTATTTTTTATTTTTTTGTCTGTTTCCTTTTTTTCTCCTTTCTACAGCAAGCAAGGATCTGGCACAGACTTCCTATTTCATGGCTACCAACAGGTTGTTATCCTGCCCCTCCTTTGTTGCACTTTGACTGCACACCATAGCTTCCTGTAATGCAGGTTACCCTTTCAGTGTCCAACGGGCCCTACTTGCACTGGTGGTTGTTGGGACGCTTGCCTCCCTCCCCCTCAGCTCCCCTCCCTTTCCCAGAGGTAGCGGGACATGGTGGCTCGTAGCGTTACCGGCCCCAGTCGCAGTGCGGTGTATTGTACAAGGGACCATGTGTTGGCACAGATGGGTTGAATGCAAAATGTGAAGTGTAGTGGTGCGCTTGAAAACCACATGTTTGTTCGGTTGCGAAAAAGTGCATAATTCTAAGCGAAAGACACTCTGGTAGCCTGAATATCAGCTAAAGATTTCACAGATGTAAACATTTCTCGTAGAGGTCCTTCCGGTAAGTACTGCAGATGACTTTTTAAAGTTCTTCTTTTCATGTTCTGTTGTTGCATTATTTCGGAAAAATACTGTTAAACTTGACCTGTGCCACTAAACACTTTTTTTTTTCCTAGCTAAGCAATATTTTGATATTATGGAATTAAAATTTAATAAAGCATGAAACATTAACTCGTTAAGGACCTTAAATTCGAAGGCTTTTACCTTTAGCAGGGGTTGGTCAATTCTAGTGACGCTTTGCCAAGTCGAGCAGAGATAGCGTGGGTTTTAACTCAAGCCTCATGTTGTCTGCAGGTTAGATTTTGAAGTTTTACTTTCATTATTCCTGGTTGTAGAAGTCCTCAATCTAATAGTTTGTAAAACAGGGTCTGCCTACCATTGCAGTGACGTCTCTGGTCGACAGTTTATTTACTTCAGCTTGTAAACGCATTTCCACTCGAGGAGCAATGGCCGACATTGAGTTTTGATTGATTTAGAAAGCTTTTTAATAGAATTGCAGGTCATTGAATACTCTAAAAACGCATGTAAAAAAACACAGCGGTCTGTTTTGTTGTTCTCAACATTTGCTGTTCAAAATTGCCAAAAGACCATTTTGGATAAACTGGCCTTGCAATACAAAGCATCTAGTGCCCAAAAGCTGCATTGAATACCAGTCACATCGACTATAGAGCACGGTTCTGGTGACGTGATGTTGGGCTGACCAATCACAGACGTTCGACCGATAGTTAAGACATTGGGCTCTACTCCGTCTGTGCCTATGACTCGACAGATAATGGCGCTGCGTATCTCCGCACCTCCACAGACGAAGTATAAACTAGGCTTTATATTTCTTTTAGTTTCTGAATGAATTTATTAACATTTAAATGTCACCTCCTCTTCAGAGTAAAATGGTAGTAGCAAGATTTCTCAAATGCCCCTTGGAAGTTGTCTAACCGTATTCTCTCCATCCCTGAAATTATGTTCACCCTTCACTTCTTTATCAGAAAGATTGAAACTCGCTAACTTTATCTTGCACACCTCGAGAATTAGAAATGCATCTCAACACATTTTTTTCCTTAACAAGATTCATTTAGACCAAAACTAAAACAGCTGTTGGTATGTCTAAATCCAGCATGTTTTAGGACAGCATTGGAAGCATCCGTTTGTTAAAAAAGCATCTGTAATAAATTTTAGTAGGGATGTGTATTGGCAAAAATCTGGCGATACGATATGTATCGCGATACAGGGGAGACGATACAATATATTGCAATACTATGAGTAAGACGATATATTGTGATTCTTAAAAACTCAATTTAACAGTAGGAAAACTGTCACAGCATTCTAAACACTCTAACCTGTATCATACTTTAACACATCCAGTTTTATTAGAAATTCTAGGTGATCCACTGGAACGACAACCGCCACAAACTACCAGTCATGCTTTTAATTTTGCTACAAAAATTACTGTCATCACTAATAGTTCCATTCAAATCCTTAAAAAGTAATCGATACTTTTATTTTAAAAATCGATACAATATCTGGAAATAAAATATAGCGATATATCGGTGTATCTATTTTCTGACATCCCTACATTTGAGTATTTTTCAACCCTTACACTTGTTCTTTGGCTTCATTTTAAAACACCAACTCGATTCTAAAAATGGCTAACTTCCAACTACTTCCACACCAAAGAGTGTTGTCAGTGCGACCTATTGGCGTTTCGATAAAGTGCGTTCACAGAAGGAAAGGGAGTTTTCAGGCTATAACTGGCTAATTGGAGATTGCTGACAGATTCCAGTAATTTCTTTGTAATAAACCATTAATTTAGGTATAATTACCGATGGATAAATAAGAAAAGTGTTATTTGTTCTTAATATAAGGTTTGCCTCGTTTTTTTGATCAAGTTAAAATACTAGTCAAATCAAATTTATTCATATAACACTTTAACATAGTGCATAGCAACTGACCAAAGATTTCCAGGACAGAAAATGGAGAGCAATTGACCCCGACACTTTAGGACATTAGCCCTGTGCTGTCTTAATCTATTTTGTTGTAGAAAACAAATTTTTTGATTTACATTCCAAAGCTTTAACCCTATAATATTTCATATACCATAAGTATAAATGTAGACAATATAGTTTGCAAATTAGCAAAATTAGGAATAATATGGCATAACCTGAACCCTTAGATGGCAGAAAAGTGATTTTCACAGCCATTAGGGGTACTTTTCCTGTGGTATGGTTCGAGGCAAATTTGCTACAATAGTCCACAAGGAATTAATTATCTTTTGGATATACAATGATTTACAGATTCCTTTTTCTATAAAAATCAGACAGCTGGTTTTAATGAAATATAGTTTCATTTATTGTTAGTTTGTGTTTTGCACTTTTTAATGAAGGGAAAAGGTTTTTGCGGCCTTGCGGGTGTTTTTAACCTAATGATTGCCCAAAAAGTTTGGTCACATCTGGATTTGATTACTTTTACCTTGATAGCATCTTTAGGTTATTTAACCCAAAGACCATCACATGCTGTGACTTGTAGCGATCCCTTTACCATATAAAAAACCCACTGCAGTGGGGTCTAGACTTTGTGACACAAACCAAAATTGGCAAGTTGAAAGCGCTGGTGGGCCACAAAAAGGTTTGGATTTTTTACATGCTCAACAATAAAAATGATATTTTAGTTAAAGAAAGTAGTCTTATTTTTATTGACTAGGGTGTTGTAAATTGTTGTAAATCCTAAACATAAAAGGGGTTTGTGCATTTGCCCCATTAGATCAAAGAAAGGCATGTTTCCTTAATTGTTTGGGGTTGTTTATAATGTTCTTGGGCAAAAATACAAAAAAGTCTTCCCTCAGCATTAAGAACAGGAAATTTGATCTTTCTTTGAAAACGCTTAATATATTAGTGGCCCTATTTCCTGTAAATTTGAAATGAGTGAAAAGCGTAGTTATTCAAAGACGATACGCTTTAATGTACCTAACATTATTTATTTTAATTTGCCAGTAAAATTGTGCTGTGAATTTAGTTCATGTTCATCAGCTGCCTGTAGGGACAGGCCAATTTTGTGCTGTTCTTGAATTGTGTGCAAAATCCTTCCAAGAGCCTCCTGCTGCACTTTGGAGACCCCTGATCTAAGACAAAACACACCACCAGAGGGCACCTCTGGCCAGAGAAACTATCTGAAGGAAAAGTAAGGCAGTGGAGAAATTAAAGTAGATCTTAACAAATGCAACACTATATATTTTTAAGGCGTTTAATTTCATCAGCTTGTCGGGTTTTGCTTGATATGTTTTGTTCAGCATGACCTGAGAATTTGAACCATCCATTTTATTCTAATTTATACAGCATACTAAAGTAGACCAACGCTGCTACATTTCAGACTCAATATATGCAAAAACGAGTAACATTTAGGTTATTGAATTATTGGTAATTGATTGCAGCGTAGATTACCTTGTTTCAAGTGTTTTTAAGTGGGTAGAAGTTTCCTATATATACTAAAAAGGCAAACGAGCCAACATCTTTACCAGTTACTTACTATTAATCAGTTTTAATAACTGTAAGTAGGTTTGGTTAGTTGGAAAGTTACATTTTAAAATAATTTTGTATCAAACACTTTGATTGCTTTCATTGCCATATTCACCCCCACACCAACATTATATTAAATCCGTTTGCTCCCTCTTGTGTTCTTTCTCTCTTTTCCGCATGTTGGATGGATTATGACCTCCCCTGGGTTGACGTACTCCCTCATATGCCCTCACCCATTCTGCAGTTTGCACCTCACTACCTTCTGCCTCCAGTACAAGCCCACAGTGATCGCCTGTGTATGCATACATCTGGCCTGCAAGTGGTCCAACTGGGAGATTCCAGTTTCCACTGATGGGAAACATTGGTGGGAGTACGTGGACAACACCGTGACACTGGCGCTGCTTGATGGTGACGTCATAGTATTACCTACATCTAAGATTTACTGTGTTATGTCGTTAAGCACATTTAGGACTCAGAAGTGATTCTGTCTGATTACAGTAAATGTTTTACAGTGTTTATACTTTGAACTTTCAGAGCTGACCCATGAGTTTCTGCAGATTCTGGAGAAAACTCCGAGCAGGCTGAAGAGAATACGGAACTGGAGGGTAAGATGTTACAATTGCAGACGTTTATCAGACCAAGTTTTTTTTTTTTTTTTTTTTTTGCTAAAGTATTCACACCTGTTAAACTTTTCACAGAGAAACACAAACTGCTTTGATATAATTAAGGTTTCATGTGATAGGCCAACACAAACCACACAATTGTCAAGTGGATGAAAACGAATACATAGATTTTCTTTTTACAAACAAAAATCTAAAGAATAGCATGCCAATGTATTTGTCCCTCTTTACCCTGATACCCCTAAATAAATCCACTACAGGAAATTGCCATCAGGAGTCTGCCTTTTTAAAAGTGCAATATGTAAGAGTTTTGCTTTGAAATAATCACACAACAGTCTAATGTCTCCATCATATTGGAAGGAAGGTTTCATTGACAGCTGGCTGGGTGGTTGCAAGTTTTTATCATTTAAAAAAGACCAAAGGAGGATGTAGTCATTGTTTACAGTATCTATCCCGTCTCCATATTTCCTGGTTCCAGAGCCAATCACGTGAGCCCGCAAGGTTGGCAAGTCTTCAACACAATCACTGCGCCGGCATGTGTAATTCGACACCAAACGGCTAGAGGGTAAAGTTGAGCCAACAATGCTAGCAAAGCAGTAAATCGGAAAAAATAGTCTGCTCTAAAAATATCTCAAGCTACTTCTTCAACCACCAACAAGTTATTATTGCAAATAATAAATATTGCAGTGAAATGCATGATCTACTTATCAACTTACTGTATATAACTCGTCTTTGTCAATTTGAATCGACTGATGGTGTTTTGCAACTGGCATGAAACTCAAGAATGAGAAGGGGTGAGTGGCAGAGAGCGGACCTTTTTTTTTTTTTTGTCATCACGAAAGAGGGCCTACGCTGAGGGAAGCCACAACCACCACCCCTCATTCTCGAGTTTTTTTTTGTTTTTGTTTTTCATGCAGTGCAGTACCCATACTTGACCACTAGATGTTCTTGCATATTGCACCTTTAACATCAGTATGAATCCAGCTGCTGCAGAGATACATTTTTGGAGAGTTTTAAAGCAGGGAGAGATCATAAAACACTATCCACATCTCTCTGAACGAGGGCTTTTCTGAACGCTGCAGCGGGAGGAAATCCAGCAGCATGTGCTCCTTCTGCATCAGTTGTTAAGCTGCAGCGATCTGTCACTGCCAGTCTGTACGGTGTAGTCACAGATGCACCCCAAAGCATCAGTAACTCCTCAATGCGCTGGTAGCTCCCGGTTTGGGAGCTGCATCCAGTACGGTGTACAGATCTGAGATGATGCTCAGATGTTTCAATGGGAATCTTTATTAGATCCACTCAGTTAGCTGAATTTTATGTGTAAAGTAGAAAATGTCTGCGCGTCTGCACCAAGTGGTCAGGGGTGTGAATTGCAAAATGGCCGACGGCCTCCCGATTTTTCTGTCACTGTTATTAAACGGTCAAATACAGAAAATATTCGCTTGACACGACCCCTGATGTCGATGCATAGTCTCATCCTGGGGCTGCGTATAAATCCAAGCCACACGACTTCTTTTCTTTTTTTTATCGTGTATCATCTTTTTTTACTTCATGATTATGCAACACTTTGTGTTGGTTGAAACGTAACGATGTCAAGTAGTTATAGTTGTGTTTTCTTAACTGTCCTAATAGAATCGATCTTAATCCAAAACCTTTATGCCTCCTTGTCTTCCAGGCGACACAAGCTGCAAAGAAGCCCAAAACTGAAAACTCTCAGTCAACGGACAACACATTTCCTGGGCCTTTGTTGCTTCAGGACCACGGTGATGTGACACTCCCTGGAGTTTCCTCGTCCAACCCAAGTTTCTCCAAAGCAGGCGCTGCCTTTTCCGTAGCCATGGCCGGGCATTCCAGAGGAGTCCCTTTGTCTCTGGACACCATGGCTGCCACGTACAATCCAGCTAGCCACAGTGAATGGCCTCAGGTCAACCAGAGCCATACGGGGTACCCTTCTACCTGTGCAAAACAGAAACCGCTCAGCATCCCGATCCACGAAACCATGCTGAGTTTGCAGACTCCCGCTTCCTCCTTGCTCCAGCACCCACCGCCTTACAAGACTGAAAAAACTGTAGATTTAAATCTTGGTAAACAGGAGAAAGGAAGCAGTGGCAGGCATCACCAAACACCTCAGTCTGCTTACCCTCCTTCCGGTCAGCCGCCTCCAGCACAGCCGTTGGTTCAGAAACTGTCTCTAGATAAATACAGAGAGAAACATTCTGCTGAGTATACTGTCCAGAAGCGTCGCCAAGAGCACCACGGAGGACTAATGGACTCTGATTTAAAAGGCGATTTGGCTTCCTCTTCTACCTATGCACCACTCAACATTACTCACACAGAACATAGAAAACATGCACAGCCCCATCAAGCCTCCCACGGCAGCGGTGGCAGCAGCACTACAGCGTCCCCACTGAAAATGAAAACCCCTTCCTCCTCGACTTCAGGGCCAGACCGGCGCCATCATGGGGACAAATGGGACAAAGGCTCGCTTAAACTTCGTCTGCCCGTTCCCGGCTGCAGCGGAAACGCTCAGCCAGAGAAAAGCGGGCAACCGAGCAAAGACGAGTTCAAGATGAAGATCAAAGTTTCATCATCGGAGCGGCACAGCTCATCGGATGAAGGCGTTTCTGCCAACAACAGCAAAAGCAAACATTCCAGCCCGCTGGTGAGCAAGGAGAAGTACCGCGGAGGAGCAGAGCACAACCTCCATCGCTCCCACAAGCACAGCGGCAACGGGCGGGGGGGCCTGGAGGGTGCAAACATGCCGCGCGTTCCTCCGGGGCTTGTCGCCATGGAAGGCGCAGCGCTGAGTCATCCTGCTTCCACCCCTCTGGTGTCGTCATCACGAAAGAGGGCCTACGCTGAGGGAAGCCACAACCACCACCCCTCATCCTCGAGTTCGTGCTCCAAAGTGAGCAAAATCTGCAAGAGTGGCACTAGTGCTGCAGGTACTCCATCTTCTTCTTCTTCTTCACCCTTTTCTCCTCCTCGCTCTTCTCCTGTACTGCACTGTGTCTCATCTGGCTCGCAGCTCTGTGGCTAACTTCCCTCCCCTCCCTCCCTCCTCCTCTTCCTCCTTATTCTTGTCTCTCCTCCTCCCCTCCTGTCATACCCAGGTGGGCTGCGGACCTCTCAGCAGTTCCTTCCTCCTGGCGAATCGCCACATGAAGTGGGAGAGCAGAGACACTGAGTCCACCGCTCTGCAGCCATGGCCAGCACATGGAAATGGCACCAAACCCACCGACCACTGAGACTTTGAAGACTATGCTGAACTCTGTCAAGTGCCCTAAGAAAATAACACTTTGTGAATACAAACCCTTTACTGAGAGCCAGAAAACGTTTCTGCAAATGAGTATTGCGGGACTTCTCTGTTTCTGACAGATAAGAAAGATGAATAATTATGCTTCCTGTCACACCTCGGGGCAGCCATGTTCAGTCCTCTCTTCGTTAGTGTCGAATTGCTGCTCGGTTTTCGCTTTTCCCTCAAACGGGTGGAAGAATTTGCGAATGTGGATGCGCAGAGTTGGGAAAGGTTTCGACAAGGCTCCCATCTCCACTTTGAAAGAAAAGTATTACCAGTTCTATAAACGCATGGAAGGTGCACTTTCTTCATTTTCATGTTGTTTTTTTTTGTAATTTAAATCAAGTGTGTGATTATATGGAAGCAGTCGACTGGCCAGCTGGAGATGAGTTAAGTTTTATGTTTGCTGGAATTCCACTTGCTATTGTTGATGGATGCAATATTTTATATTGTTTAGGTGTAAAGTTCCATCTCCAAAATTACTTTCTGGTCCTGGTTTCCTTTTTATACCTTAACTGCATTTGATTTGCATGTTTCAATCATCAAAGGGACGCGAGAAAGGAACACTTGCTGTTTACATAAAAAATGGAGATAAATGTAGATGAGTTTCTTTTGTATGTTTTAAGAAAAAAAGCTATACAATGACTACTCAGGTTCAGAGCTGCTTGTAATTCTAACAAGATGACTATAATACATATAAAGGTTTTATTTCGCTGATCAGTGGATTGGAGGTCATCGACTGAATGATTGCAGTATTCCAGGAGTTACAGACTTTATGTGGATGATTTGATTCCCACTGCGACATCTAATATCACAGCAATCACTTTGTACCAAAAACCTTCACTTCTAAGTAGACCTTAAGCTGGACGCCAAAGGTTGTGCTCGAACAAAAAAACGGGGGGACACTACTAATACGCTACTACAGTTTACATTTAGTGGGATCACTCATTACATAACGTTACCAGCCCATTTAATCATATTTAGGTCATGTTAGATCTAGAGAAAAATATTACTCTACTCTTTCGTGCAGCGGATTTATTCTCTTCCATCATTTATTCGTCTGGAAATACCTTCAACATTTAAATAATTTCTTGCAGCAAACATTTCTTTATCGTAGAGTCGTATCCGGCCAAGGCTGGTGGTGTTGGTACGTAAAAAAAAAAAGCATTTACAGTCGAGCATGAAAGGAAAAACTGAAATATGAACCATTCATTACATCTTTCCACTTTTCATTTTAATATAATAAATAAACTTCATTGCCGCCACCATGACACTACAAAATCTGGTTATTTTATGTTTAATGTTATGACTGTTAAAAGAACCTTTGAAATAAATCCTCCAGGGTACAGTGTTGAGATGTTATTTGCCCCCCTAAAGATTTCTTCTGTGTGGTTGTCTGTCACATTTGGCGTTACAAATCAGCATTGAAATTTCATATCCAAAGATAACCAGAGTAAATACAAAATTCAGTTTTCAAATCACTAATGTACTAAGAGGTGCAACTCCTAAGTTTTTATCAAGGAGTCCTTGACAACACTATTTTGTTGAACTCTGCAAAATTGTTTGTCACCCACTATGGATGGTTTTTGAATATGAATAGCCCATTTGAAGTTATACCAGAAGATCTCAATCAGACTTAAGTTTAGACTTCTACAAAACTAAAATGTGTTTTGTATTTTTTAATGGCCATTTAAAAGTGAACTTGCTGGTGTGCACAATCATCTTCCTAATGCCAAACTCAAGTTCACTCAAGCTTTAGGTCGTGATGATTGCTCCCATGAGGATTTTTTTTTTTTTGTGAATGGTAGAATTCATGGCTCCATTGGTTTCTGCAAGTCGTCCCAGAACATCATACTACCTCCACCGTTTTTGGGGGGGAGGTGGGGGGCAATATTTTTTTCCACAGCACTGTACCATTAAGAAGAATTGCTCATAGGCAAAGTCTGTTAAAAGAACCACAAACGTTTTAGTACCCGTTAGACCTTACGCATTTGATATGTTTAAAATTGGCATAGCACATCTATCCGACAAAGAGCTAGGTTAAATATCACTGCTCAAAGTACAGCATTCAGAATCAATTTACATGCTAGAAATTTTGTTTAACTCATTGAAATCTGTTACAAGTGGCTTTTTAAATTTTGTTTGAAGCTTTTAGAAACTGTTACCACAGTAACCTCGGATGTTTGTTTGAAACCCGCCGATGCATCTCAATAAATTAGAATATATTCAGAAAGTTTCCGTAATTCAATCCAACAAATGTATCTGTTTGATATTGATGCATTTCAAGTGTTGATTTTTGGTTCAATTTAATTGTGGCTTATAGCTAATAAAATTAAATTTTTTTAATCTAAAAATCAAGAAATATTTTGAATACAGAAATGTTCTTACACAACCATAGTAAGACTGCTGATCTGACAGTTGTCCAATAGAAGAAAACAAAACACCGTACTGAATAAACGCATTTAATATTTATGAAATTGGCACATTTGCTCAACATAAACTCTAAAGCATAATAGCTCAATAGTCATAATTCATACATTTATGTATTATTTGCGATGTGTTCATAGTGCTTTTGGACCATTCTGTTTGCAATATTAATACAGTTACAATAATATATATTTCTATCATCTTTAGCATAATGAGCATCCTGAACTGTCTGCTTAAAAGAACAGTTGAAGTTTTGAACCAGAACACCAGCTAACCTACTTTGAACACTCATTTTTTTGCACCACAACATTTCTTTTTCTGTGCTTCCCAGTATTTGATATTTGTCTGCCTTGTAGGAATGAAGGAATGCCTCAGGAGCTGATCAGCTGATGGTCGTAGGCTCTGGTCGCTAGAGTTAAAAACAGACATTAAACTTTAATCTATAGATATTACAGTAAGAAGTTGCAAACTTTACTTTGTTACTAAATGGCTCTTTATTGTAAATTAATTAACCACCTACCTTGTCAGACAGATTTTTACAAAGTCCTTTGCATTCTCTGTGAAGCCATCTGGCAGAGCTGGCATTATCCCTCTTCTAGCCCCAATGTAGAACAAGGCAGCCATTTTATCCATATGTGCTAGAGGTGGTTTCCCTGTGGCCATTTCAAACACTGTGCAACCAACACTCCAAATGTCTGACTTCCTGCCATACCCTGACTCATTGATAACCTGGGTAGGAAAAAAAAACGTTAGAGTGATAAGACATCGCCGCAATTGACATAAACTAGAAATGCATTTCTTTGCACGATATAAACTTTTGGAAGTTCATAAAAACCGCCAAGTAGAGGTTTGAGGTAAGAGTTGGTGAGAAACCTCACACTTTCCAAGTTGATCATTCAACCTCGACGGGAATTTAGGTGGAACCTCTATCAAATCTCACAAATTCAAATTTCAGACGACAAAAGCAGTGTATGTAAAAGCCAAACAAAACAAAATCTAACTTACCTCTGGCGCCATCCAGTAAGGCGTACCGTGGACAGACTTCAGCAGCTCTCCACTGTTTGGAGCTGTGTGGTTAAGGCAGCTGAGGCGTCTCGCACAACCAAAGTCTATGAGTTTGATGACACCCGTTGGCATTAACATGACATTGTTTCCTTTTAAGTCCCTATGAATCACTCTGTTCTGATGAAGAAATGCCACACCTTCAAGAATCTGATGGGTGTACAGAGCCAACACTCGCTCTGGCAGTGGACCAAATCTAAGGGGGAGATGGAAACGGCCCTCATTAATTTGACAATTACGCTCTTGGCAGGAAACTTTCAGGGAAGCAATAAATAATTTCAACCTGTGAAGTACGCTAGCAATAGATCCACCAGGGATATACTCCATGAAGATGGAAACAACATGTTGGTAAAGGGATGTCCCCAGAAAGCCAACAATATTGTTGTGTTGAAGGGTTTTAAGTAACTCCACCTCCCTCTGAAGACGATTGTACTCCTTCTTTGCAGCATTGGGGTCAGACGAATCCAGGCAAACCTGCTTCACAGCTATCAACCGGCCTTGACTGGTCAGACCACAGTACACCTGAGAAGATGATCTCAGTCAGTATTGTTTGAAAACCTGCTGCTGAAATAATCTGTACTGAATAGTAAAGCTAACATTTGATATACATTCATATTTTTAGCCACAGCATTCTAATAAATTTGTAATACTAAATGCCTCCACTATTTCATCAGCAACTGACTAATGTATGTAGCTGGAAAGTCATTTGAATACTTACTGTCCCATAGGCACCTTTCCCTAGCACTTCACCCTTAGCCCATGTTATCGTATCATTTGCAACCAACCCTGAGCCAAGGTAAGTGTTACCTTCAGTTGGAGCAATCTGCAATGAAAGGCATAGAAACATACATTTCCTATTAAAAAGTATTTTAAGCAAACACAAGCTGACAACGGCAATGTCAAAAGTAGCCTGGGTTTTTAACTTAAAATCTTTTAAGAATTTACTTTTTATTTCTGTCCTTGAATCTTCAACTTCTTATTTAAAACAATGGTACTAATTTCAGCATCTGTCACAAAGTAAATTATGGCACAGTCCAGGAAAAATTAGGACCTTCCCCCTTTTTATTTCAAAAGCCATACTATGGAACAACAAAGACCCTGTGTTAATGTGGCCATGATTGATTTCAAGCAGAGTGCCTTTCAATTGTTTTTTATTTGTCAAGGAAGGCTGAATAAGACATATTAGGACAAGAAGAAATAAAATGAAATTTGAGACTGCAATTAAATACTCTTTATTCACCTTCATCATTCTATACATAAGTGGTAAGAAGACATTGGATTTAAAACTAGACATTTATGCATAGAGTTTGCACCTCCCCTACATAAAAACATGGGTTTTCCCTGGTTAATCTCACAGTCCAAAAACATGTAAAGAACCCATTTAATGAATCTGAATATTATTGAAAAGTTGGTTTATCTCAGTAACTTAATTTATTACGTGAAACACGCTGTATAGATAAATTGCAGATTGAGGTTTTTAAAAAGTCAGTCAAATTTATTTGTATAGCACTTTACTACAGCAAATGCTGCCCAAAGTGCTTCACAATGTAACACCATTAAATAGTGCATATATACAATGCTACAATTACATCAGGTACGGTAATTAAAAAGTACAAAAAATACAGTTAAAGCAGATAAATGCTTAGTTCAGTCTTGGATAAAAGCCAACTTGTAAAAATATGTTTTCAGAAGCTTTTTAAAATGATTCAAAGTTTTAGCAGATCTAACTTTGCAAGGAAGACTATTCCACACTTTAGGACCTGCCACAGAAACAAAAGCTTTACTTTGGGTTGATTTTCCGCTTAGATTAGAATATATCAGACCTAAAAAGAAACACATTTAGATATATAATAATATTTTCTAAAGGTAGGCTTCCGTTAATCTGATCAATGAGACCCATCAGAATGCACATACTCTAACTTGGAATACGCCTATGCTAGGTTAACTGGTTTCTAAATTACTTCTAGGTGTGTGTAGGGCTGGTATGGTTGTTTGCCTCTTAAATGAACTGGTAACTGGTCTAGGGTGTAATTTGCCTATTGACCACTTGAGTCAGGAACCGACACCCCGACCTCCACAATGACTAAGTGCATAGAAAATGGATATAGTCAAAATATTACCTCAGGAGGTGTATTTTGTCCTGATACAAGCTCCTCTTCCCCATGGAACTCCCTTTTTCCATGTTCCGAGTTTTCAGGAGCCGTAGAAACATCCCTCTCATCCAAAGAGATCAGCTCCTCTGCCAGACATTGCAGAAGGTCATCTGTCAGTGGGCCCTCGCCAACCTCATCCAGAAACTTCCTGTAAACTGGTGACATGAGAGTGTGGCCGCTACTGCCTGAAGATGTCCAAGTGTTGATCTTTGCCAGCTGCTGAACCAACTCTGGATCTTGTTTGGGTGATTTTTCTGTTGATGTACTTGAAGTTCTGTGAGTTCTGGAATCAACATCATAAAGGTGGGTTGTTGGTCCAGTGAGGGTCTTGTGTGGTTGTAATGTTTCGGATCCATCTTTAGATAGAGCTTCCACTATGGTTGATAAAATGTGATCTTCGCACTCGTCCTTAGAAGACTCATGACTGAACTCAATATCCTTAGCAGTATCTACTTTTAGTTTAGCACTACTTTCTGTTCTGTAGCTATTTGTGGTGGAATGGGTTTTGAATTGAGATGATGTTGGTTTTGCTTTGCTTTTAGTAAAAGCAGCCGTGCTCTCCACCGAGTTTCTCTTCGGCTTATTCTGTACTGGTTTGTGTTTGGATTTGTGGATTTGTTTTGTCTTTCTTGTTGGCGTGCATTGTACTTGTCTTTCATTCAATTTCTCACATGCGCTGGAGACCCGAAGATTTTCAAACAACGGCCCAGCAAACATCTCATACATGGCTGGTCCTTCGTTGCCACTCTGTATCTGCTGAAACATGTCTCTGTAACTGAGGAGGTCCATAGCAGATTTGGATCTTTGTTTTTTTCCACCTAAGCCCGATTTCTTAAACTGCTGGGCACTTTTTAGTTCTCTCTCTGATGTCTGCTGATGTGTTTTATTGTTGTGTGGAGGTTCACAAATGTTATGTAGGGTTAGAGTACCAGTACTGAAGAGAGCAGCATTACCAGACTTAATATTTAACTTGACTTTGGCCAAGGTGGTATCTCTGGTAACTCTTATCTCAGGGCTTTTCTTGCTTTTGTCTTTGACCACTGTGGGAACTGCAGAGTACTTCAGATTAATTTTGGTGTGGTTTCCACTTAAGATGCTTGAATTTTTTGCCTTCAAGTGAAAGTTCATCCTTGTTTTACTCTCCTTATTCCGAGCTTTAAACATCTTCTCGTATTTTTGGGGATCCACTGGAAAGAAGCCTGTTTTCTCCACAGCAGTAAATGCACTGCAAGCTTTTGTTTCTTTTGTATTGGTATCCTGATCACAGAAAACGTTTCTTGTTGACTTGGTGTTTTTTGAATTGATCTGTTCATTGTCATAATTTTCTTCCAAACAACCAGTTGCATCGTCTTGAAGATCCCTTGCATCGTTTGTAATTTTGTTGCTTATCCCAGTCTTTGATCCAGTCGTGCGGCTCATATTTCTCTTGTCTTCACTAAAAGTAGATGTATCTGATTTTTTATAACTCTCAAAGTAGTTACATTCTTTTAAGGATTCTGTCTCAATTGCCTCCTTTTGATGATGTGTATCAGTATTTTGTACTCTTAGATGATCAGAAAAATTTAAATGGTCTCTTTCTCTGTTGTGCATTGATTGATTGACCAGTGAGCACAGTCCCGCTTTAACGTGAACATCAAGCCTTGGGGCTCCAAAGAACTCTGCCTCAGATGTAGTTCTGTCATTTGAATGCTGCAATGTTCCATCTTTTACAAACTTTAGATTTACGTCCTTACAAGACATTTCTTGGATTTGTCCAGAATCATCCTCATTCTCCAAGTTGATGGAACTCTGGCTGCTGCTGCTAGACCCACTTTCCTCACTGCCAGCCTTTGAAGGGAGATTGCATGAGCTGCCCCAAGACTGCCTCTCCTTTATTAGTTCAGTCCTGCTGCAAAGTGGGCTCTGGCTAATAGGCTTTAGGGGGACATGGGGTTTCAGCGATGGCAGAGCTTTGCCATGTCTGGGGCGGCCCTCAAGGGGAACCAACAGCTTGGGTGTGTGGGAATGTAAAGCTGGCAAAGGACCCTGGGGGAAAAGATAATAGTTCAGTGGTGTAGGTAAGCTGCATGAATGTAAAACACATTGTTTCTTCATATGGATTTTCATTCAAAACTTTTATATGGCTAGAGACAGTTGAATTATCCATAAAAGGGAGAAATTCAGAAAATGTCAAAAAAAGGAGAGAAATCCCAGCAAAGCAATCAACAAGATGTAATGGGTGAAAATGGGAACACGTCAATATACACTCATCGACCACTTCATTAAAAACACATGCCCAATTGCATGTTAACACAAATAGCAAACAAAATAATCATATGCCAGCAACTCAATTGATTTACGCATCTGGACATTCTGAAGACAACTTGCGAAAATTTCAATTGAGGAAGGGGATTTAATCGACTTTGAATGTGGCATATTTGTTGGTACCACATGGGCTTGTCTATGTGTTTAAAAACTGGTGGTCACTGGGATTTGCATGAACAACTGTCGCTCAGGTGTACAGAGAATTTTTTAAAGAGGAGAAAATATCCAGACAGAAGCAGTTGTGTCGAAAAAAATGGAATGCTAGCGTCAGAGGTCAGAGGTTCAACATGAAAGAAAGGCAACAATAACTTGAAATACCACCTATTTACATCTAAAGTATCCCCAACACCATTTCTGAATGTATAACTTATTGAACCTGAAGGAAATATGTGACAATAACCACTTCTGTCAGCTAAGATCAGGAAATGGAAGTTACAACTTCCACAAACCTACCAAAATTGGATAATAACTAATTGCAAAAATGTTGCAAAGGGCTACTTCTAGCAGGATAAATCCCCATGTCACAAAGTAACCATAATCTCAAACTGGTTAGTTGAGCATGACAATGACTTCACTGTACTCCAATCACCTCCACAGTTAAGGGGGGGTACAGAGTCATTGCAGGGGGGGCGCGGTATAAAAGGATAACATTTAAAAGCTAATATAACTGACAGTGTTTTTGACGAGGCTCCCACATGAATGCAAGGCGGAACATAAAACATCACCAAATAAGCTAAACCAACTTCCTTCCCAGCCAAAGAGTATAAATTATGAGGAAGCATATCTTGTTCCACCAAACACCTGCAAATGCTCAACTGAGCTCATATAAAAGGTGCGTTTCCACTGTCACAACTTTAGGGTATCCTGACCGGACCTTCCCGATATGCGCATGTCTCCACTGCATTGGGCCTAGCTGACAGGGCCGTTTTTGGGGCCATTTCAGGAACCAACAGAGTGCAAGTCTGGGGGTGTGTAGGACTCGGAATGGCCCAATCGAGCTGCTCAGGGGGAGCTGTGGTTAAGTTGTGCTGATTTGTTGTAAATCAGAGAGAAATGAGCAGACGTTGCCAAACTACCGGCTTTGTAAAAGTAGTTGTTGGCGAAGCAGTTTATAACAACAGCAAACAGAAACATGGGAACAATCCCTTCTTCTTCCATGTTGATCTCTTGTTATTTCTGCTGCTCTGGGCACCCCTTTGCGCTGATCAGTGACGCTACTTGCTGCTGAAACTGTGATATGCGGATCTTTAGCTAACCCCTTAAAGGGCCGATTGTGTATGGAGACACAGTGGCTGAGAGAAGGCGGCCAACAGATTACCCTGTCGGAAAAAGATCCGGTTAAATTAACCTGAAGTTCCGATAGTGGAAACGCGCCTCTTGTAGAGATCTGTACAGATTGGGCAATGACTATTGCTGGGAAACTAGGAGCGCTGCAGGTGTGAACATTTTCTTATAAACCAAAGGGGGGCCCAGCAGAAATAGTTTGGGAACCACTGCCCTAACCCAAGTGTACAGTTAGACTAATGAAAGCGCATATTTCTATGTGAACAATCAATTGTGGTGTATCGCCATTTGTGTCTCACATACGCTTGTTGAATACATGTTCTGGCACGCACTCAACTCTGACAAACTCTTGCTCCGAATTCTCGGTGCGCGAACTTCGATCTGTTGCGGTTCAAGCGCTCCCCTCTTACTCTCCTGCTTCTCGTGATTGCAGTCTGTGCTCGTGTTCAGCCTTGTATCTGTAAAGATTCTAAGACATCCCCCACACTTTTGAAAAGCTTGCTACGCCACTGCGGTCAAACAGGAGCTTTATATCATGAATATGCACTTGACAATTCAGGAGCCACTGCATTAACCTGTCAATGTGGCCCAAAGTCTCTGAGAGATTATTTGAACACCTTGTTAAACCAAACCATGAAGAAAGTGCGGTTCATTGAATGCAAAGAGTGAGAAATTTGGGAGTAATTTTAAACACAATAAAACTCACCTTTTGCTCATTTAAGGTACTTTGAGAGCTTAGTCCTATAAACATGAAGATATTACAGTTTTAGTTTCATCCAAGTATCTGCGTTCTCTACACCTGAGCACTGTTCATACATACGCGTCTGAATGTGCGCTCTGGCCTGCATCATGGTGTTGGGGGACAGAAGTGGTTCCATGATGCTGGGGGCCGATTGGCTGAGTATGCTGGACTCTGACACACAAAGCAGACTGTGGGAAGGTGGAGAGGCTTCCACCACACTTCTTGTTCTCTGCCTGTCAGGTACACAGAGATATTGGATATTTAATCTTTGTTACAGATGTGTTTCTTTTTATTTTAAGTATTAAGGTTCAATATAATTCATTTTCATTTATCAGTATAAGGACAATCTGCAGTCAATTATTCATGCTTAATCAGTAAATTTTTACTCAAAATAACTCTCTTGGTATTGATTTTTTTTAAATCTTGTAGTATTTTAGTTATGGTAACAAGCCGACGTCATACTTCCTTTTAGCCATGTAAATTGTGTGAGTATATGTACCTATGTCTGGGGGGTACAGGCAGACAAGGGGTCCTGGTACTCAGAAACCCAGATGACAGTACAGCATCTGCACGGTCACAATGTCTGTGACTGTTGGATAAACTCGGTAGACACAGACCTCTGCAAATAAAGTGAGAAAAGTAAGTCAGAAGACAGTTATGTGGTTGTTATATAGGATCAGAGTTGAAATGCTAATGGTGCATCTGCAGCTACAAGATAGAAATGATCTGCCATCATATTGAGGTTTTTGTGGTAAGGCAAGGCAAGGCAATTTTATTTGTATAGCACACTTTCAACAGCAGGGTAATTCAAGGTGCTTTACATGATTTGGTGATTTAAAAGAAACACATAAAAGAAACACACATTACACATGATACACAATAGAAAAAAAAAAAAAAGCAAGAGAGCATGAACACATTTCATACATATAACATCAAGCATTTACTCAAAGGCAATTCTAAACAGATGGGTTTTTAGTCTCGATTTAAAGCAGTTCAGAGTTTCAGCAGCTCTACACTCGCCAGGAAGTCTGTTCCAGATAAGGGGAGCATAGAAACTCAAAGCTGCTTCTCCATGTTTAGTTCTGAGTCTAGGGATGTTTAGTAGGCTAGAGTTGGAGGACCTGAGTGGTCTTGGTGGTTGGTACCATGACAACAGGTCTTCAACATATTTTGGTGCTAAGCCATGTAATGATTTATAAACTAGTAAAAGTATTTTAAAGTCTATTCTCTGAGCTACAGGGAGCCAGTGTAAGGACTTTAGAACTGGAGTGATGTGCTCTACTTTCCTGGTTCTAGTGAGGATGCGAGCGGCAGCATTCTGGATCAGCTGCAGCTGTCTGATTGACTTTTTAGGCAGACCTGTGAAGATGCTGTTGCAGTAATCAATCCGACTAAAGATAAACGCATGGATGAGTTTTTCTAGGTCGTGTTGCAAAATCAGTCCTTTAATCCTAGAGATGTTCTTCAGGTGATAGAACGCTGACCTTGTTATTGCCTTTATGTGACCCTGGAGGTTCAGGTCTGAGTCCATTACTACACCTAGGTTACAAACCTGATCAGTAGTTTCTAGCTGGTAGGGTTTGTAGTTTGAGTTATTACTAGTTTGTTGTTCCGGTGTTTTTGGCTGTTTTATTTTTCATCATTATTAGCTGGCAGATGTCCTCAATTATTTTACGGTGTGCTCTCTTTGTAAGCAGAAGTTGAGGCTTTCAAAGTTATGTCAGAATCAACTGGAAAACCCACTGAAATTGAAGTTCTGAACTAAAAAGTCCGGGATTCCTCACCAACCTTGACATAAAAATGTAAAAACACTGCAGCACATTTTAAAGCTGGGGATAGCTGCTTTAACAACCTGTTCATTTGCTCTTAATGTAGTTTGTCCCTCATTTAATTCGGCGCACAAATTCTGGTTGTGAATATCTTGCTGCAGTAAAATTATTAGAATCCAGAAATGTGCATTGGCTTCTATTGCTGATGCTGTGTTTTGGTTCTTCTCAGAAGTTGGAATAAAAGTTCCAAGCTGGATAATTGAAAAAGAAAACCTCTGAGTTCAGAATTTGGACCCAGAAAGTTGGAGGCCCCTGAGTCACCCCAAGTTCAAATCCGATATGGCTCCCAGGCATTTTAAACAGAGACAGAGCCTGCAGGAAAAAACTTTTTTATTTGCATTTCTTAAGGTTTGCATTTTCCTTAAGCAGTCCAACACACAATAGTGTGCAATCTCTATTTGTAAATATGCACATTTAGTGTCTGTAAAATGGCAATAAAATGCTGACCATTTTCTAATCATGTATGCTTGTGTGTGATCTTATTGATTTTAAGTGGAAAACAATTTTGGGGTGTCCTAATTTATCCCCCACCAAGTTTTAACAACACTTCTTTAAAGAAACTTGTATTATATGAGTTACAATATTTAGGTTCTCTTTGGGATTAATAAAGTACTTTTGAATATGAATTTGAAATAGCATTTTTTAAAGTTCCACAAAAAAATGTAAGAGGTATTTTCTTAAGTGGTAATAGTTTTGTTATATTACCTGGATTTTTTAGTATTGTTAAAAGCAATGTTAAATATTAGGGGTGTAACAGCAAACAAAAATCACAGTGTGGTATATGTTTTTTTAAAGTCACGGTTCAGTAAGTTTTTGGTACACTTTAATCAAGAAAAATAAATACAAATGTACATATGACTTACTTTTTTACTTTGATCAGCATTAAACAAAGAACCTTTTTTTCCTGAATTCCTTCCTTCCGATTCCTGAAAATATTTTGATCTTGTTATGGTCTTTAACTCAAAAAAGTTTAAAGCATAGAACTGATTGATTGGATTTGTTTGGATTTTTTATAAATAAAACAATACGAGCAGACATAACCAGAGTGGAAAACAATATAACAACTTGAAAACAGTCAGTTTTAATGCTTAGAAATGTTTAAATAATACTTTGCCCATATTTGAGAATCAAACATGCTTAAATGGCTTTGTAGTTGTTTTGATATTTCGACAACCTAGTGTCCCAGCTGTACTTGAATGCAGCATGGGCAGCTTTGGGAAAATCCCTTCTCATCAACAAGGATTCCTGCAACTTGTGTTTTATACAAAATAAGGAGTTTTGGCTGATTGAATGCTACTAGTAGCCATGTGGATGTCAGCTGGTTTTTTCTCTAGTGTCAGTGATGTTTACATCCAGCTTGACATGGTTTCAGGTAAGTCATTCAGTTCAATGCAGAGCGTGTTATGGACCTTATTGCTCTTGAAAGATATGTTCGCTGACAAAATTCTGGCTTGGTCAATGATTCTTTTTTCTACTATCTGCAAGAGAAACCATTAATGTTCCCAAATAGCAGAGTTTGTTGACCGCGGGTGGCTCTTTTTTGTGTTGGTGTCACTTTTTTAAGCTGTGCTGCAGAACGTTGCATTGCACTCTGAGTTCCAGAGTGCAGTGCACTCGTAAACATTCTGCATGTGTTCAGGTACACGTTCATACCGAACTGACAGGGCCGTAATGAAAATTCCGAATGTGAATAGATTTACAGTTACACCCCTAGTAAATATCCAAACTGGCTTGGTCTTTGAACATTGCAAATAGCAAACGCCACTGGTTTTCTGACTAGACTAGACTAAATTAAACTTGGGTATGCAGTGATTCACCAACTTGAGTTCTGGGGCGAAACAAACGCAGCTTTAGATTCCCACTCCACACTTTTGTTTCAGTTGTAATCAGTCCATCTGTTTTCATTCGGTAATCATCCTCCACAGTATTTGTACTCAATAGTTTTTTTAGCTCATTATCAGATTGTCCTCTTCTCTTTCTGTCTGTATCTGCTCTTTATTCTGAGTCCTGGTATATCAGCTTGACTACTAAAACAGACCTAAGGCTGTACTCTAATTACACGTGAGAAAGTCACAATAATAAAGAATATTAGTTGATGAGTTAAATTATGAAAATCATTGACTTTCATTTCCTTGTTCCAAACCGAACTTGCTGAATCTCACCCTATTTCTGGCAGCTGATTCTAAGATAATAGAGCAGCTCAAAGAGCTTTATTCTCTTCTCAGAACTTGGACTTCATTCAGATGTGAGTGCTGCTCATAACAGACAATGAGCTGATTCACCAAAGTTCTCTGCCCTGCTCTGTGTGAATCCAACCTGTTTGGGTAGAACAGATTGTCCTCTGGACACAGTGACAGGTGCCCGCGCACAGGTCCGCAAACGTAACCAGATAGGCCTCTTTTCTAGCGCTGGTGTCAAAGTAAGAGGCATATGCTAAACAACCCAGGAGGAAGTGTACAGTGGAAGAGATTGTTTGTTAGGGGTGGAAATAAGGACGGAGTGTTAACTGTATGTGCAGAAACTGTTTATGTGGTATATATGAACAGGTGGTAGTTTTCTTCGCTGCTGATACACATTGTAGATTAATTAATAAATTGTGTTTGTGAGAGAAAGACTGTGAATTTTCCCAGCCTACCTGCTTCGCCTCCTTACATCCTGATTAGCTCTTCCTGTGTTTTTCAGAGTTGCCATGTCGCTTTGGGAACAGGTGGGAATCCCCTTATCTGCTGCAGAAATACACACACACACACACACACTCATCAACCGTACTCAAGGTCTATTCCCTAATTTAAGATAATTAATAAACTTATGTGATGTAGATATAAGGTACAACATTATTATTTTATATCCTAGGAGGAAAGAAGCAGTGATTAAGTCACCAAAAACAGAAGAAATGTTGTGACTAACTACAGTAATGTTAAAAAGATTTGAAGAGTTTAGGTTCTTTAAAATACTGTCAGAGAAATATTCACAGTTTGTTTTCAATTAAATATTCAACATTTAAAACAGACTCATGCACATTATGAAGACATAGCTTCCTTTACCTGTGTTTAAGCCCGTTGATCCGCTCTGCTTAAATGTCCAGATTTAAAATGATTAACCTAATAGTTACACCTTCATTCGTTTCACATAATCTTTGAAGTCACAGAAATGGTTTTCTGAAGTTTTGTTTGTGGAGCTAAAACCCTGCTGTCGAGGATGCAGAGGTGAAAGATGTTCAGGCAGGTTTCTCTGAGGAGAGCTTTGTATTTTGTGGAAGACCCCTCCCTCCTGCACAGCCTCTCTCTCCTTAGTCTCCCTGAGATCCCCTCCCCTTTGTGAAGGTGATCTGATCTCAGGGCTCATTTGGGATGCTGACCATTATGTTTCTCTCTCAGTGTACTGTACTAAGACTATTTCTAAAACAGGTCTAATCTCCAGTGTTTTGCAAAAATCTGTCTCAGGTTATTTATTGTCAGCCACTTTGGAGGTTCATTTGTGTCTGGTAAACCGTTTCTGTGTTGATTGGGCCTATGTTCTGGATCATTCAGATTCAGTGACAATCTATTTTCAGTTTCTGACAGAGCCCACCAGATTTCGGTTACAAATGCAATGCACTCAAACAAGGTTCCCAAAGGTTTTTGAAAGATAAACGAGCCCACAGCACCACAGATCCTTCACTATAGTTAACAATGAGCAGGAGAAGTTTTTCCACAAACTCATTCTTTGTTTCACATCAAACCCTGGTGGTGTTCCTGCTGCAGAAAATATCTATCATAGTCTCATCTGACCAAACCACACAAGTCCACACAACTCCACATGTTTACATTGGTGATAAGAGGATAGAAAAATGTTTTTCTTCTGACATGCCTCCTAAATAACCAGTTGGCATGTAAATAACATATAATGGTTATTATGAAAGCTTGGTGAGCATATAATGCTGCTGTTTTCTAACAGCGAGTCTACAAGATTGTGTAACTCTCTCGCATTTGTCACTTATTCATTCTCTGGGATCAGGAACATTAACTGATTTTCCAAAATGTGCGTAAAATATTACTTTAATTTAAACTTAGTGTCACTGAAGAAGCCCTTACCTTGGCTGAAGTCCTTCTTGTCAAATTGAGTAAAACTCTCTAAAGTTTGCAGAAATGCCTGGAAAGATTAAAGGAGTCAAATTCTAATTCCAGATACCAGACTTTATTTTCATTCTCACTGTATTCTAGATTTGGTCAAAAGAAAACAAAGTACTTAAAGCAAAGGCTCTGATAAATGTATGAGTAGACATTTTTAAATGATCATCAAAAGAAAACTGGCAAATCGTAAAAAAAAGGCTTAAGTCATTACTAATTTCTTTACATGTTGCTCCTAATCAGCCAGGCCTTCTTCTAATCTTTCAAACTATTTCCACTTTAAAACACAGCTGACTGACAGCTTGGAGCAACTGATGGTGGAGAGACAGTTTCAGTCTATGCTCCATAATGACTGGGGGAAACCCAGTAGTATATCCGACTTCCCATTATAAGTGTTTAGACTATAGTAAGTGCTAAAACCATTTTAGGATTAATTACTTAAAAGGTTTTGGTCCAACATTACAGGTGAGAGACCCTGAGTGGGTCTGGGATGTACATAAACTGCATCACATCCCCATCAACCAGCTGCTTCATCCTTCTGCTAACCACCTGCTGGCTCGTCTCCCTCCTATACGAGACAACGTGGCTACACAGTACACCCAAAGCTCTTAACTAGACATGCATGTGTTCTGTGTTATTGCTCTCTTCCATTCTACCCCTTTGTTTGCTAACTAGTGTTACCTGAGAACTGCAGCCACACTCAGGCTATTAGAGAGCTCTACAACCTTTTTACACAAAACTATGCTGGATTTTCTGCGGACCTGAATATAATGGCAGTTTCAGATAAAACCTTAAATCAAACTTCTAAGTAAACATTTGTGTTTCCTTGCTTTATTTAAGTTGATGTGATTCTTTTGAAGCTCGACAAACAAATAACAGGAGTTTTAATCCCTTTGTACGTTCCACATCTCTGTTTTTCTTACCAGTGTATGGCTGTGAGAACGGTCGCTGTGTTGATGTCTTCTTGCTTGATGATGAGGAAAAAGGCTCCCGGCATCCTGCTCTGCGTCTGAATCTACAAAGTCCAAATCCTGGAACAAGTATTTCTCAAGTTCTGACAAGGATGTGGAATCAACTTCTGCACAAAATTAAGAAGAAATTAAAAATAAGAATTTTCCGCCTTCAAATCAATTGAAGTTAGCAAATGACACAAAGGCAGATAGTTCAGATCTTAAGGTTTTTTTTCAGTTTATGCATAATCTGGTATTTTCCTAAATTATTCATAGGGATGTTCGACATCGGCTTTCTTACTGATATACCGATATAGTCAAAATCTTAATTTCCGATAACCATTTAAACCGATACCGTCGATAGTTGTCTACGTAAACGTTCAAGGTGGGTTCAGAAATGCAGAAGCCACAGGTTATATTGCGAGTATTGCCAAACAAACAAAAATATCTCACAAACTATACCGCGGATCGGTCATATTTTGACATTTTGAGTAAGAGAAGTAGCTCAATAGTTTGATTCATATGTGCATGGTATAAAAGTAAGGTATACAAGTTGTGTGATGCCTTTTGGCTAAAGATAATAATTAAGTACATGATGGGATTAAGTTACAGTAATAAGTTAATAAGTTGTACATGTAACTTCATGTTAAAAAAGGTTAAAATGTTTTGGGTTTTAAAAATGGATCAGAGTGAGACTCTTCTGGTACAAACAATCTTTGTCATATAGTTGGTGCAGAACCGTGTCTGAGTGGACGCGCTCACCTCAGTCAACTTTGACGTATTTTATAAGTGCTTAGACAGAAGAAAGAGAGAGTAAACGGCTCACGGATGCGCCGAATGGGCTTTACACGGTTGTTCCTTGGAGAACATTTGTCTTTGTAAGTATTGATGTGCTGAGGAACAGTTGGGACATGCGTTAGGGTTAATTAGTTGATAAAACGTAAGGCAATATACACATGTTAATCTGGGCTAACCTAAGCGTGACGCTACGATGTGTGTATTACTGTATTTTGTGATGTATTCTTTTTCTTTTTCTGTTTGTTTCAGTTAGCAGAGAGATCAAAACATGTACAAAGATCTTGAGTTGAGGAAACCAGGCCTTGGGTGGAGATTCTTTCTTTGTTTTAGCTAGCTGTCCAGGTACACATAGCCACATGTTGTGAGGACAGCACAAGTCGTCATTAAAAAAGTACAAACCGATTACGATCATTTCCGATATTACATTTTAATGCCTATATCGGCCGATAATATTGTTAGGCCGATAGTATCGGACATCCCTAAATATTATTTTTATTATATTAAAAAAAACACACGTTTATCCTTTAGGTGTGAACAGTCTGTTCCTCTAAGATTGAGGTCAGGGCTCTCAACCAGTAAAAGGTGGATTTCTTTGCTCTCTATTTAGGGTCAGTCAGTCTTTGCCACAATTGGAAAGTTCAAGTGTATCGGTGTCTTGTTCAGTAGTGATTGTGGAATGGAGCAGGAGGCAGATACACGGATTAGGCCTTCGTCTATAGCAATGTGGGTGCTACTCATGTTGGGGTGAAGAAATTGCTGAGCCAAAAAGCAAAGCTCACGATTTATCAATACATCTATGCTCCTACCGGTACTAATAGTACAACACACTATAGGTTTGTGCTAACATCATGATTAATTCCACAAATTTAAATGGTTTGTAAGAGTTTAAAGTTAACTTTAGGATCAGTGTGCATATTAGTGTGTTTGTGCATACCTGTGTAACTCAGAGCCTCGATCAGAATTGGAATGATCTCTTCCATCAGAGGGCTGCTGAGATTAGCAGCGTAGTGAAGAGCAGAGCAGCCGTTATGGTCTTGAGCTCGCAGATCACTGATTGATTAAAAACAAAACAACAAAAAAACAAGGATGGAACAACTCTAAACAACAACACTGACGTGGTCTCTCAAGAAAAGCTTTTAAATGTAATAAACAAATTAATCATTAATAGTTCTTTAGGCTCCCTAGAAGCAATTTAGCTTAGATCTGACAAAGGACCTAATAGATGCATCATCAGTTCAGTTGATCATCTACCTTACACCGAGTTTTCAGCTAATAGCTCTTCGGATATCACTTTGTTGGGACTGTATTTTCTATTTTACGTTAAACTGTGTCTTCTTTTGTATTTCTCATAAATTCAGCTGAAGAGATATGAACAAATTATGTCTTTGAGACTGGCTGCTGGTAACAAAGTCCTCAAAGATCCAAGTTCAAACTGAATCTTTAAAAAGTTGTCTGTAATGTGTCGAGAACAACACCGGCTCATCCCATAAGCTTAACAGCCTTTTTATGCCTAAATGGTCAGCTACTGCACTTAAAGAAAATCTAATAAAAGTAATAAAAAAAGTATGGAAACCTTCCAAAACCTTGAACGACATTTGATCATGGCTGCTTTAAGTAAATCCAAGCAACTCTGGTGGCTTGGAAAGTATAAAGGATTAGGAAATGACTCACAGTAAGTGCAACTATTGTTTCTCTTGGATTTCATTTCAGCCATCAATATTTGCATGAATATGTTCTTCCTTACGCTGAGAACTTTAGCAGCTCTTTGACCACCTCCACAGGGTTGTGTTTCCATGGGAGCCATCTTGCCATGCCCTGAAAAAGGTCGACGTCCCTGATAGCGAGCATCACCGCTGTTGCGCCATCACTGTTAGGAATGTTCACGTCCACACTGTCTGTCTGAGACTAACACACAGAAACGCAGAGACATCTTTATTCCTTTGGATCGCTGCACGCACAGCTGAAAGCATATTCGCTTGAAGGGTTTAAAATAAATCTGCAGTTGCAGCCAATAAAATAAATAATGCCATAACATATTCTAGTTAGATAAAAAAAAATCTTAAATCTTAAATATTTAGTTTGATTCAAACTAAATATTTAGCCCAGAGCTAAATATTTAGCTCAGAGTCAAATGTACTTGCAGATAAGCAGAGATGGACTACCAAAGTAAAAGTCTTGCACACCTCTTTATAAACTGCTGGCAAGACTGAATGTCACCTCTTTATCATTGTTTATTTTCGTCCCTATATGTAAAACATTTCAGCTTAAAACGTAGGATGAGCTCTTTTTTATTTATATATTAGCTAAATATTTTGCTTTGAGTTTGCAAACTAAATATTTAGTCCATCCATTTTCTGTACCCGTCATTCCTATGCAGGGTTGCGGGGCTGGTGCCTAACTCCAGCTGTCATGGGTCAAGAGGCAGCGTACACCTTGGACAGGTCGCCAGTCCATCGCAGGGCAACACAGAGACACACAACCATGCACACACACACTCATACCTAAGGGCAATTTTAGAGAAACCATTTTACCTAACAGTCATGTTTTTGGACTGTGGGAGGAAGCCAGAGTACCCGGAGAGAACCCATGCATGCACAGGGAGAACATGCAAACTCCATGCAGAAAGAACCCCGACTGGGATTTGAACCTTGCTGCAAGGCAACAGTGCTGCCAAGTGCGCCACTGTTCAGCCCTAAATATTTAGTTTACCAATTAAATATTTAGTTTGAAACTGTGACATTTATCAATGAACAAATAACATGGGTGGAAATATGACTTTGAAAAATGAAACCCAGTTTTTTTTTTTCTTATGACTAAATAACCCAAATTATTACTGTTAATTAACAGTATTAATTAACGCTGTGTAACTTTACAAACGGCATCCCATACATGTTGGCCTCTTTAAGCGGTCTGCATGCTAAGGTGAGTTGATCTTCATCTAAGCAGACAGTGTCTGCATAGCGCAAAATGAGATTAAGTAATGTTATTACCAGATCATTGCTGCAACATTTGTGTAGCACTTATGTGAACTTTGTAGCAGTGACTTGTATGGTACTGGTGGTGTCTCTGAGTTACAACTTGCATGGAATCACAGAATCTAGGTAAATCCCTCTAATAAAATGGGAAAGCCTGGTTCAGATAGAGAACATAGGTACCGGTATAAAAAATACTGTATTAGATGCGAAGGAAAACTACCAAGACAAAGCAATTTTCCTAAACTGACGAGCCTCCTAAGAAGAGCATCCGTAAGAGAAGCAACCAACAGGCTCATAGTAACTCTGAATAACCTGCAGAGATCCACAGCTCATGTGGGAGAACCTGTCGACATGACAACTGAGTTGTACCCTCCACAAATCTAGCCTATATGTAAGAGTGACAAGAAGGCAGCCAGTATAGTCTGCCTCAATCCATGCAGGGAACACAGCAAACATCTGGAGCGAGGCACTCTTTTTGGCCTATATGCAAAGCGCTATCAAGGTGCAAATACTTTTGCAATGCACTGTATATATAAGAAACCCACCACAGACTCCTGTCTAATAAAAGTTGTCCATTGTCCACAGCAGAGGAAAAACACAGCCCCACATTGTGACATCTGTTGTTGACTTGTTTTTACAAAGACACCTGAGGGTTACATATCATATTTCCGGCAATACAAAACCCCACACGGGGACAATACAAACCTGTTTGTTGGCATGTCTTAGGATTTAGGAAAGAAATTTCAATTTTAATTGGCCAGAAACTATTAAAATCTATGGCTTATGTTGAATTTATCTGGAAAAGTCTGGAAAAAACATGTTTCATCTTGAATGAATCTGATTAATTTGATGTTACTATAAACACTGATAGTAAGGCATCAATGCTGTCCCTGCTGAGTAACTCTTCTGGGAAACCCTAATTCAGAGACTCACCAGCAGGTGCTTCACAGAGCCCAGGTCTCCCTGCCAGGCGGCCTGCAGCAGCTGCTCCTGGGGGGACAGATGGGGTCTCGACATCCACCTCACCATTTTCTGCTGGAGCTCAGGTGGGCTTATATGGAGCGCTGTCTGCTCACTGTGGATACACAGCGTCAGGTCAGCATCAGCCCTCAGCAGCCCCTGCACCGCCTGCTAAGCACACCGACAAAACCAATCAATGGGCTGAATTAATATTGTAACATGTTGACCACTGATGGACTGGCGACCGGTCCAGGGTGTATCGTGCCTCTCGCCTGAAGACCGCTGGAGACAGGCACCAGTCCCACCCTGACCTTGCAAGGATAGAAAATGGATGGATGGATGGATGGAAGTTGTTCACCAAAAGAAGTTTGTCACGTAGATCTGTAATGATAATTCAGCTATCAGACAATTAAATATATCAAAGTTGTTGATTTGCCAGTGTATCTACTTTTGTTCCAGTCCTTAGTTGTGGTTACTTAACAGTGAGAGGTAGAAGTGTAACGGTACATTTATTCACTTCGAATCGAGCTGCCCTGTCAGTTCAATACTCGTCTGCTGAACGAATGCAGCTGTTTTCTACTCGAACACATGCACAGTAAACCCTTTTTGGGAACATTAATGGTCTCTCTTGCAGCTACAGTAGAAAAAGAAACATAGACCGAACTAGAACTTTGTCAGCAAACACATCAATCAATCACAATAAGGTTCATAACACGCTCTGCACTGAACTGATTTACTCACCTGAAAACAATGTAAAACAGAATGTAAACATCACTTATACTTGTGAAAAAAACAGCTGATGTCCAAATGGCTACCAGAGGCATCCAATCAGTCCAAACTTGTTATTTCGTATAAAACACAAGTCAGCAGAATCCCAATTGATGAGAAGGGATTTTCCATCTGCTGCCCATGCATCATTCAAGTACAGCTGGAAAGCTAGGCTGTTGAAATATCAAAACAACACCAAAGTGATTTATCCATGTTTTATATTCAAACATGGTAAAATTATTTTTAAATATTTCTAAACAACACTGACTGTTTTCAAGTTTTTATATTGGTTTCTACTCTGGCTATGTCTGATTGTGCTATTTTTTATTTTTTTTAATCCAATCAAAACCAGTCATTTCTGTGCCTTCAACTTTTTTAAGTTATAGAACATAAAAAAATCAAATTGAGGAGATGCTGCTCTTCTGTTTGAATAGGATGCCTACTAGATGCCTCCCATTGGTGGGTCTTATGGATACGACACAGAGAGGGAGCTATTGGGATCTCAGGTTAAACTAGTGGAGATGGATTGACAAATGGAGGGATGGAATGATGGATGAACTGCTGGATGGATAAATCCTTTAGGCCTAAAGCTGGATCTCAGAAGAGCCTCATCCAGTTAAAGAAGTAAATTAGCTTAGATTTGCCTCCTTAACATTGACTGTTTTGGTTAGATCTCTATGAAGAAAACTGAAGGGAAAATGATTTGTGGCGTTTCAGTATTTTATCAAAGTGGGTCTTAAATATTTAATTGAGACCTCATGAAACTTTTTCATCTTGCCTTTAAATGTCCACTTCATGATGAGGATTTACACAGCTAAGTTATCAGTAACTAAAGTCTGTTAGGAGGATGGGCCTTCTCATGTTACTAGGATGTCGTTTTCAACATGACTCCCAAAAGATGGGATGAAAAGGCGGAGCTTATAGGCCAACGTCTAGATCATGTGATGCATATCCATGCTCGTAAACAGGTGACGTTGTTGTTGAGAGGAAAATTACTGTGCCATGTGACCACACTGTTTTTGAACCACCAATCTTTTTAATAAACCAGAACTTTTCACGTAACACACTTGCACACATATAAACACACATATCTGCAACTCACCTCTGACTTATTGTTTCGACAAGCAGCGAAAAGGGTGCCATGTCTCCATTCCTCTTCGTCTTCCTCGTCAGAGACCCCCAGGACGTCTAGGATCTCCATTTGTGGCCCTAAAACCACCTGATCATTTACTCCTTCCGACTCCCCAAAGCGCATCACATCTTCATCATCATCTTCCCCATCATTAGCGTCGCTCCTCTTCTTTGCCTCCATAGTCAAACCATCAACTAGGAGAAAAAGTCAAATGAGCTCTGGAAAAATTAAGAATGTTTTTCTCAACCCAGTGGTTGAGTCAGTGTTTTTGTGTGACCATTGCTTATGATGCCAGTCTCTAATGAACCACTGGTGTCCACTGGGACCAGACAGAGGGCGTGACTGGAAACACATCCCTCACTACGACTGCTGTGGAGTTACTATAAACACATACTTCTCCATAAATGAGCTAATCTACAACTGACAGCATATATGTGTGAATGACTAAAGTGTCCTTTAATTTAGGACCAGTCATCAGTATATCACCACATAACAAAGGCTGTATTGTTCAATATTTGGTAAATATGTGTGAATATTAGGTTTACAGGTTTATTTCCTGCAGTGTTGATTATTGATAAGATTTTCTGTGAATGAGATCTGCATGCAGATTTAGTCACGTGTCCTTGGTGACTAGATCTCCTCTGGTTTGATGTTTATTAAAAACAAAGAGGACAACTCAACAAAACTACTTCATCAGACAGTAAATCAGCATAACACTATACATTGTTATAAATGAGACAAGTGCAGAAGCAGTAAAGTAGGTTTCTGGAAATTAAATTAGTGTCTGTTACTACTCAGTAGAGAATTTCAGCAGCTTGAAATGATGATTGACAGAGAAATATTCCAACAAAATGTTGAAAATTTTACTTACACGTGTCTCGGTTGCTTCAGCCAGGCGTCTGTCTCCTCCGAGCTTCTGTAGGCATTTGTCAAACAAACCTTTGATCTATTTTCAGCAGACTGTCCAGTCAAGCAATTCCTCTTTTCTTGTTTTTCGTCCCGCGTGCCTTCTGTCTTAGGTTTACACTTGGTTGCCTTGGAGACGGTTGGACGGACAGCCGTGAACATGTGTGGCTTTTAATCACCCAGAGGCTGTTTGTTTCCCAACACATTGAGACTAAGGAATATGTCTTAAGGTTTCTGACTTAAAAGTTTGGCTTGCTTACTGTTTGTTTATTTTAATTGCATAAATTTCAAGGAACAAGAAATATTTTCTTATGTTGTATTACTTTGTTATTCATAAATTTTTTGCAACAATCAAAGGTTTGTTATTCCGATATTTGTGAATGATCACGTGTGCAACGACTCTATGATTTGAGTTTTTTAAATTTCATGATTATGAATGTGATAATAGTCATCTTGAACATAAAAGAAATATTCCAATTCTGAAGAAATATTATTACTGCCATTTAGGAAATGTCTTGGAACTGTTCATTAAAGGCCATACAAGTGCATCTCAAAAGATTCAAATATTAGTGAAACATGTATTTATTTCTGTAAATCAGATCAAAATGTAAATTCCTACTATGGACTTATTACACACATTGTTTGCTAAACTATTGTTTGTAGGCCTTGGATTAATTCATTAATCATCCAATAATGCAAGATCAGCCATCCTACAATCTCAAATACCTCTAGGTCACAGGTGTCTTTTATAACTTCGAACACCAATTATGCAACAAAGCTTTTCATTAACACACATAATTACTAATTGTGGATGAGGAACACACGTGAGACCTTAAGTATTGCGGTTCCATGTTCTACCACTAGATGCTGTGCGTAAGTACGATCAGAGGTGTAGTTTACGCATGGGCGCCGTAAAGGGGTGGAAGGTTAGGACGATTCTAAGGGTCCAGAAGAGCAGACCCCGTTTTTTCTTTTCCTATCTATTTTCTCATTTTAATACATATGTTAAATGTGCTAATGTGTATTTTGTCTATATATTTAATATTTAACAAATAATTTATTTACTGTTTCAGTCACACCCCTCCCCTTTACAATGGTTCATTCCACCTGTCCTTCCGAGCTGCTTGCTAGCAGTGTTGCCAACTTAGCGACTTTGTCTAACGACTTTTTACCAAAAAGCGCCACAAATCTAGCGACATTTCTGACCACCCTTAGCTACTTTCTGTGAAAACTTGGTCGCCGATATTTCCTGCAGTTTAGAGCCAGCTTGCTCCTTCCCGACGCTCAGAAAGGGAATGATCTGCGTATGTGCAGTATGAGTATGTCAGCTGACCAAGCAAACCTTTTTCGGTTCATTTCATCCACTCACAAACGAAGTTGTTTAGTAATTAATGTCAACTCAAAAGTAAAAAATAACTGCATGTATATAAGGCCGATCTTTCAACGGGAATTAAGGCAGAAGCTTGTCTGTACAATGCTGCATCTCACACCTGTGGTGCATTCAAGGAACGTTCGAAATGTATGGTGAGTTCAAAAACGTAGGACATTTAAAACTTATTACAAAAAAACACACCGAAAATAATACCACAATAAACTTCTGTTTAATGGCAGTTGGCAAGAAACATTTGAGGCATGCTAAATATGCCTTACTTTTTTTTTTTTTTACAAAGTACTAAAAAACAAACATCTATATTCTCTCTATTAATTTAGTCTTCTTGAGATATCTCAGCAATTTCCCCCCCCCAAGATATTTAAATGTTGTTTAAAAGGTCTTTGATGACCAGTTGCAATTTGATATCTTGTAAATTTTGTACCAGTTTTCTCCACAGTTTACTTCAGGCAAAATAATAGAACAAGTTCCACAGTCTCTTCTTGAAGACAGAAGTCACATTTCCCTGTAGCACGTTTCCCCTGTTTAAATCATGTATTGATTAACCCTGTAATCCTTTTCTAAATATAATTATTTCCTCCTTTCTGTTTTATTTGTCATCACGTGATGACGTCATCAGCATGCAAATTAGCGTATGACGTCATCTGGCGACATCTAGAGACTTTCTGGGAGAACTTAAGCTACTTTCTGTCGGAGACAGATCTGTGCGTAAGTACCGTTGATAAATAAACGTTGCGTACGCACAAAACGGGGCCTGAAACTGGCGTACGCCACTTTCAAAGCAAAAGTTGTGATTTATAAAAAACAGACTTGACGGGAAAATGTGCGCACCTGTACGCCACCTCTGACCCGTGCGTACTGACATTTTGGAGACGGGGGGGGAATCGACGACGCAGTTGGTGAGGTGGTGAACTGCAGCCAGACTGCATATTACTCCTCTCACACATATCATTTCACCTCACACCAAACATTAATTATGGATTCATGTTATTATAAACATCCAAACCAGCAATGATATCTATATTGTAGCTTTGCAGTGAGCTATAGCTCTTCTAAAAACATTTTTCAATATTAAAATAAATACATAAAATTTATCTCAAAACTTTAAACTCAGATAAAAGGGCCGGGACTGTATGCCAATTAATAAATTGAATCATCTGTACCATATATCATTGATTGGCACGTTCATTGTGCCAAGGAAGGAAGCAATCAGTCTTATTGCCGCCAATAGAAATTCCCCAACTACTTTCAAGCGTAATATTTGAGATGGATGCACTGGCGCAAATGGAAGGATTAGGAGAGAACGCGTGTTCAGGGGTCATGCGGACCTCCTTGCCCATGATGATGACTGGCTAATAAGCAGAATCAGATTCCCTAGAGCTGTGCTCTTGGATCTCTGTGCTGAATTGGGCCCGGTTTTGGAGAGACCGTCCAGGCGGAACCGTGCCATTCCGGTCCAGCTGCAGGTGCTCACCACTCTGGGGTTTCTTGCAACTGGTTGCTACCAGCGGGAATTAGCCGACAGGTATGTGTCTGAGTGACATGATTCTTACCATTCTGCCCAAAGTCCCTTTTTAGAAATAATGCCTTCAAATATGTTATATTTATTTACTAGGTCTGGGATATCACAGCCGTCCCTGAGCGCAATAATGCCTGCAGTCTTGGATGGGATCATTAAAATGAGCAGGCGATACATCACGTTTCCATATACTGTGGGGGAGCAGGCCGAAATTAAGATGCAATTTGCAGCAATGTCCGGTTTCCCAAACATAATCGGCGCAATTGACTGCACCCATATTGCTATAAGGGCCCCGTCCGAGGATGAATTTGTTTTCGTCAGTCGGACACATGTACACAGTATTAATGTGCAAATCATATGTGATTCACACATGATGATCACTAATATGGTGGCACGATGGCCTGGGTCAACACACGACTCCTTTATCTTGACACACAGCAGTGTAGGGAACAGACTGCAGGCAGGCGCTGTGCGTGATGGCTGGCTGCTCGGTAAGTCCTCACCATCATTAGAAATGCTGGTTGTTGACGCCTGAATTAAACGTGTCATCACTTGCAGGTGATAGTGGCTACCCTCTCAGGAGCTGGCTTCTGACCCCGTTCCCAGACCCACAGACAGCAGAGGAAAAGCTCTACAACTCCTGTCACACACTTGCGCGCTCAGTCGTGGAGCGTGCCATAGGCCTGTTAAAATGTAGGTGGCGGTCATTGGATGCCTCGGGTGGCGGACTATTATACCACCCTACAAAGGTCTGCAAGATCATGAGGGCATGTGGAATTCTTCATAACATGGCCCTGAGAATTGGGATTCCCATCCCTCCTGGCCTACCCCCTCCCCAGCATGACAACCCCGACCCACAGCCGCCTCCTCCTCGACAGGAAGCCTTCACCCAGGGAGCAAGGATCCGCCAGGATGTAATGCGGCGTTTGAGATAACAACGACAAGGTTCATTTATAAAAAAATTTTTATTGCATCATTTAAGCTACCAATGGCTGTCACTATGTCGCACAGCACACTCTTTATTTCCTTTAACTCGTTTGTCACAGAATTGATGGCGCTGATGGTGTCTCTCTGTGTCTGCATCACAGCTTCAGTCAGAACCCGACCACTGCTGGATGCACCACGGGCACCGGCAGCACTGGTGCTGGGGGCAGCCAGACGCTGGGCAACCTCATCTTCCTCAGCCTCCTCATCCTCGCCACCTACCGACAGTGGAAGAGCTGAAAAGACACGACATATTAGTCTGTCTCTTTAAAATATGCTCAAATTTGTTAACGTAGCCACGTAATAAAATATATCCAAAAGGTGCTTTACCGGGTTCATCTATCGTTTCTGCCAGGTCGGTGTCGCCCTCCTTCTCTGACACAATACCGTACACGCTTGATGTTCCCATGATACTTGCCATCTTCCTCTCCAGTGGTGTCAGCACGGGTGTACACGTACCCCCTCCAGTAGCAGACCCACTTTGGCGGTGGGAGGCAAGTTTTTTTTTTGCCTCGACTTTGAGGTCCGACCACTTTTTTAAAATTTCCGGTACCGTCCTGTCAGTTGCACTGACAGTCTGCACTGCAGATGCCACATGCTGCCACTCGCAGTTCTTCCTTTTATTTGTGACACCACTGCTGTGTCCACCAAATAAAATGTCTCTTCTCGCCTCCACTTCACCCACTAGCACTTCAATCTCCATCTCCATAAAGTTTCTCTTGGTTTTTTTTGTTGTTGCCATATTTCCCCTCTTCTTCATATGCATCAATAGTCATGTCCTGCTTTGCATTGACCTTTTATAGCCGGATTTGGGCGTGTTCAGGGCGGGATATGAGTCAAATTCACGTGCGCAAACTTCCAAGAAGACTGTTATTTATAAAGGGGAAATTGCTTACACCTGTGCGTAGGCATGGTTTTATAAATCAGAAATCTTTTTGGCGTACGCAAACTTTTTGTTTTGGTCGTACGTACACTTTTAGTAGGGATTCTATGCAATGTTTTATAAATGAGGCCCCTGGACTGTAAATAAGTGAATTTTTTTATGAAACCGGAAAAACATTAATCAGGATCACTTTAAAAGATTATAAGAAAGTTAAGCTCAAAAGCTTCTTTTAGCCTGGTATTTTCTTTCATTCCCAAAACTATCTGAAGGGTTAGTAACAGAAAGTGGGCAAAAAATGTTTCCTAAATATTTTTAGAAGAAATATCTGTGAATCCTGCCTTCATTTGGCCTCGTTCTACATATTTGTCCTCCTCCTGACTGATCTGTGAGACCTGAAGAAGCCTCCTACTCAGCCAAGCCAGACTGAGCTTTTGTCTGCCAGATTCTTGTGTAGTTTTGATATTGCGGTGCAACGTGAAACCACACAAAGGTGTTTGGGTGAAAACAATATATAAGACCTTGTAGATGAGTCATCATTGAGCTGATTCAAATGAAAGTGCCTTTTGACATTGGGCTCAAAGCAAACTGCAGTCAAAGGGAGGCAGCTTTTTATACACTTTGAAAAGGCAGTACAAAGGTTGTTTTTTTAGGCGGGACGTTAAAACTTAAATGTGTTTTAAATGCTGCGTCTATGACAACAAAATAAGAGCCAGTCTCTTTATGCTTCCAGGCAATGATTGTATAAACAATACTCAACACATAACCTTTGTGCTTCCATAAAATCTCCATATATGTGGGGGCAGAACATCACAAAGGAGGTAAAAAAAATTTTTTTCTATCATTATTTTCTATGTAAATGAATGCTATTGGAAATATTAAAGTTGGACTAACTACATGGACTACACACGGTAAAAATGTCAAGTGCTTTTTATAAACAATTATAAAACATACACGTCGAGCTTGCCACACATGACCACAAGATGGCAGTGTTTGACCATTATAAATATTTCAGTCCTGGAGTAAAGCAATACAACTTGTTGGATCAACACCACACTTCTCTAGAAATGCATCACAAATTAGATTATCACAACCATAATAACTTATTCTGGTAAATCAATTCAAAAAGAAAAAAAACATGTATAGACTCATTACACACAGAGTGATTTGTTTGAAGTGTTAATTTTAATGATTATAATTTAGACAGAAGGAAAACCTTAAATTCAGTTTCTTAGAAATGAGGAATATCGCCTGAGGTTTTTTTCTTTATACAGAAATGTTATGTTATGGTCATGTAATGACCTACAGAATCATGGGGGGGGGGGGGGGACTGCTGACTTGACAGTTTGACAGCAGTTATTGCCACCCTGAGATGCACCTCCACATACTTTTAGCTTGTACAAAACATGCAAGTTACACAACCAAACCAAGTCCAAGCTTACTGGTTTCTTTAAAAATAGCATCTGTCTCCACTGGACACAGCTAACCGAATAAATGTTATTAATGGAGACATGAATGCATACATAAAACCACTATGAAGGGTTCGCCCTGGAGCATTCATCTACCGACACAATGCATAGAACTGAAGAAATCAGCAATGGTCTTATGAAGCAAATTCACTGCACATTTAGTAATACCAGTAATTACATTCCAACAATCTCCAGATGAACAGAAAATTCAAAATAAAAAGATGAAAGAAAATAAGAACAAAACAAAACTGTTGTGCATGGCTTTCGAATGGCTGATTATGTGTGCTTAAGGACACTGTAGCCATTAAGTGCATTTTGAAATGCTCTGTTCCAAACTATTCTCGAGTCAAATTTGAAGTGTTAAAAAACTGAAGTGTAGATGAAAACAGGCCGTTAGACAGGACAATGATCCCAAACACACAAAAAACTCTATAGAAAGATTGGCTGAAAAAGAAAAGACTCACAAGGATGTAGTGGTCCAGTCAAAGTCTCCAAGTGTATCTCAGTGAATTAGAATAGCATTAAAATGTTCATTTATTTCAGTAACTCAAGTCAAAAAGTGAAACTCATATATTGATTTATTTCATACAGTGAAGAATATTTTACAGCAAAGAATTAACATGAATTCAGTTGAACTGAAAATTAAAATATTGCATACATTTTAACAAAGAAATCGGGGCTTTGTACGTCCATGTACTGTGCAGTATGTACACTCAATACTTGGTTGAGGCACATTTTGCATAAATTACTGCAGCACTATAGCGTGACACAGATCAGATCACTTTGTGGCTCTCCTGAACTCCAGGATACTTTATTATTCATCTTTAATTCTTCTGCATGAGTAACTCTGGTGTCTCCCAACCTCTCCTTTGACAAAACTCCATAAATTCTCTATTGGGTTCAGGTCAGGCCAGTTTGCCGGCCAATCAAGCACAGTGATCCCATGGTCATTAAAGCAGGTGTTGGTAGTTTTGTCAGTTTTAGCAGGTTCCAAGTACTGCTAGAAAATGAAATCAGGTTTGGAAGCAGTGAGACGCATGGAGAAGTATGAAGTGTGCTCTGACGTCTCCTGGTAGAAGTCTGTTCTGACTCTAGAAGGGAGTAAACACCAAGGACCAGCACCAGTAGATGACATGACTCCACAAATCATCACTAACTACAGAAAATTCACGCTGGACCTTAAGAAGTTTGCATAATGTACCCAGCCTCTTTATTTTCAAATGAAATGCAAAATTGACTTTTATCTTAAAAAAGGATATTGGACCACAGACCAGCAGTCCCATCCTTTCTTCTGGGCATGTTTCTGCCTGGCTCATGTCCTGGATACCTGAATCACCCTCAGTCTTTGCCTCACAGTCCTTTCAAGGCTCTTGATATTGCTGTTGCGTGTGCATTTTTTTTCCTTCCACTCATCTTTCTATAAACAGGTTCGGATAGAGCACTCTGTGAGCAAACAGCTCCTTTAGCATTGGCCTTTTTGTCTGTTCTCCTTGTGGAGGGTCTGCAGAACAGCTGTCAAGCGGGCAATGTTCCCCGTTATTGTGAAGGCCATAGAAAGGCCATAGCATAACATTTATGCATTAAAATTGGGTTTTCTTTCCGTGGTTTTATGTAAGTAAAATAAAAACGAATTTTGGGGGGATTATTAGCTTTTAATCAAGCTTATCAGATTTAAGAGAAACAAACTTGTCGCTTTGAATTCAATTAATTGAATAAAAAAAACTTACAATAATTTATAGAGCCAACCTATTCCATGACAATTACCACACCTCCCGGGAAAACGTTGCATTTTGAGAGATTTGTGAAATAAGGAATGACATTGCTACTTTGTCGGTAGCTTTTTATTGGTTGACATGCAAACAGTTAGAAATGATCTGGGTGTCCTTAAAGCTGCTTCATGCTCTCCAACATTTAAATCAGATAACCAGTTGGAAGGTATTAGTACCAGTTCGTTGCCTTCACCCTCCCTCCCTCCCTCGCTCTCTAATTTGTCGGGTCATGGCTGAGTCCCCGCCGCTCACCCGGGACTCTTTCTCCCGGCTCTAAACGCCGCATCATTTCCACACACTTTCCCCTCTCCTGGTCTCACCCTAGCCTCGGGGGTGAGCAAGCTCCTAACTTGACGACTCGGTAGGTTTCGCGCCGGGATGACACGCTGTCGGTGACAGGCGAGACTCGTGGGGGAGTGGACGAGCAGCGCGCGAGGAACAAGGACGAGTCCGGACTCTTCCCCCGAGCTAGTTTGCGCAAGGTGCTTCAGCGGAGGCTCGTGTTGCCTTGATGCTTTGATGGATTCCTTTACTAGCAGCTACTTTGAGATGTTTGCTGTTCCTCTTTGAGTTTTTGTTGGATCCGCTCCCTGCCTCCTCTGAAACTTCACTCTCTTGATCATTTCTGGAGCAGGATGGAGTCGCACGCCGGCGCAGCTCTGCAGAAACATACTCTGCTGTGGTTCATCATAGGTGAGTCTCACTCAGCCCGCCTGCTTTAATAAATACAGTAAGATCCTGATATCTGGACAAATCCAAAGAATTTACTAAACTGATAAATTGCGGATCTGATGCACTTGAACCTCTGAAAACTCACTCCGCTCAGTTTGGGTCAAAAAAGAAGAAGCTGCTAATTTAGTTTATTATGGAGGTGGGATTTTTTTCATAGTTTTGGGACAAAACAAATATGCAAAGCTTTGCAAAAGTATTTATAGTTGTTTTTTTTAAATTCCCCTACAATTTTGTCACGTAACAACCCCAAACTTTAGTGTAGTTAATTTGGATTGTAGTAAAGTAGCACATAATTGTAAACTTTGAATTTTTTTTTAGAAATAAAAATCTAGCGTTGATCTTAAATCATTCCATTGTACCTGTATGTCAGCATACAATAGATTCAGAATTGTCCCACATTTATCTCTAAGTATCCCCATAGCATGATGCTGCCACCCCCATGTTTCACGGTGGAGGTGTGTCCTCTAGTATGTGTGGTGATAGCTTTTTTGCGACATGTAGCGTTTTGCACATTGCCCTGAAAGTTTAATTGCAGTCCCATCTGAGCAAATGCTTCCACGCATTGAAACTGTCCCCTGCATAGTTTGTGCCACAGAAATTTATTATGATATATTTTCAACAATAGTTTGCTTCTTGCAACTCTTCCATAAAGGCCGCATTTCTGGAGGGTATGATAAAATTCTGCTTTAAACTTCTCCCTACCCTCTCTGGTGTGTTCTTTGGTCTTTTTGATGCTGTTTGTTAAATAAGCTTCTCTAAGAAACCTCTGAGGCCTTTACAAAACAGACTACACACAGGTGGAGTTTGAGCCTTTTGAAGGCAATTAGTTGCCCTGGATTTTATTTTTGGGGTGTCAGACAAAAAGGGGCCAAAATCCAATGCACACCACACTTTTCTGATTTTGTATTTTTTAGTAGAACGATTTTTCAAAACCATATTTCTTTTTCCCTTCCACAGCACAATTTTATGCGGCTTGCTTTCATTCCATCACATAAAACACAAATAAAATATTTTGAAGTTTGGAGGTATAAAGTGAGAACCGTTCAATGATAATCAATACTTCTGTGTGGAACTGTAATGATCTGAGAAACCTCTTATACAGCTTTTAAAAGGATAAAACAGTCTTTTCATAACTGTATTTGTTGCATAACTCTTGAAATAGATACCGAATTTCTTTGTTTCAATAAATACCAAAGTTATGGGTTTGTTATAGGATGAAATAAAAACTAACAGAGGATAAGCTGAGACATCCATCTCCCTATTTGCTGCATAAACACAATAATCTTTGTTTAAACTGAATCATAGGAGGGCTGTTAGGCTGTGGTGCTGTTTCAGAATGGACTTGCAGTCAGCAAAATGTGTGAGACACACTGATTCTGTCGGAAAACCTTTTATCATATATATTTGAATATATATAGGAGGCAGAGCATGTCTTTAGATCCTTTAATATAGAGTTTTTGACCTAATGTGTGCTATGATATCAGCCTGTGTGGACACATTCTTTAGTGTTATTGTTTCATTCTTGGTAAACACTTACATTTTAATACTGTATAAAACCGTGTAAAATAATTCTTGATGCACCTCTGACTTGCAAATCGGGATTACAGGTGTCCACCTTTGTGCATTTCTCCTCTTTCTATTTACACACTGAAATTCCTCCATATTCTTTGAAACTGGTTTTCCTGAACAGCTAAGGAGAACTAGTTCTTTCTGAGAATTACCTGACTTGGTTCAAAAACTATTGTTTTGTTCAACTGCAGTTATTGAGAGTTAAATGTCAACTTCCAAACCTTCAGCCACGAACTAGAGGTGACTCAATGAATCGTATTGGGGCCAGCACTATTTAATATCTATATTAGCAAAATTACGGAGGTCGCACATGATTCGCATATACATCTATATGCTGATGACGCTGTTTTGCTTTTAGTTCCTATCTGTCTGTTCCATTTTTCTATTTGCAGGCTTGTTTCAGTAACATCCGTTGTCTATAAAATGCAATGTTTTTAAAGCAACACTAAGTAAGTTTTGCTCTCGGGGTCCCCCTACAGTTGGTAAAAAGGTATTGTTTTCTACTACTGTCGTAAAATCTGTTATGGTTACACCAGGGGATTCACGTGCATTGACAAGCGATACCCTCTAACGTTACAGATTTTCACGTCTTGGGCAGCCTTCGTTCCGTGTCAAATGTATTCATCCCAGGTACATTTTCTATATTTCAGCATGTCATATGTACGGCGGCGTAGAGCTGTCAGCCATATAATAAAGAAATTAGACCGTATCAGTTATAACGTGATGGTTTATTGTAAAAACGTGGAACTATCACGTTATAACGTGATAGTTAGAAGTTGTTTTCACGTTTTTACAATAAACTATTATGTTATAACTTGATACGGTCCAATTTCTTTTTTATATGGCTGACAGCTCTGTTCTGACGATCTGTGCTACCTCCTCAGAATGTCCTACCGTAGCGCGCATCTGTCGGTGCTCCCCCTCAAAATGTATGTTTACATGCCTAAAACAACAACTGTTAGCTTTGATGTTAAACATAGTCATCGGAAAATATTTTTCAAGTGACGGGATTGAAGTGGCAGTTTAGCAGTAATGCCTAACATAGCAAAAATTTATGAATAACGAAAACTTTTCTTTCAATCCACAGAACATGCTACCCGTTTAATATAAAGCTAAAACTAGCACATAAAGATGCACTAAAAACCATGATCAGAATATCCAACCTGTTAAATAGGCCTATAGATGAATAGCACACTCTGGAAAAGCAGCTAATGAATATATACCAAGCCAGTAAGACGTAGAGCAGATAGCAGTATTATTACTCCAAAATATTAAAATGTAGTAGCCTATGATTATAAGCACAAATAGCCCGCAAAATACACCACATTTACTGTAGGACTCTAATTAATGGGACTTGTTTACATGCAATGTAACGATATCACAGAAGTGAAACTAACATACAAGAGCTGCCATGTAAACTTGAAACAAGTAGCTTAAGGAAAGCCTTAAAATATTTTGAATACAAATTAGCCAGTAATAAAATAATTTGAATAAAACTCACCGTAAACTTCAAAGAAATAAAACAGACAAAATGGATCTTCCAGGTAGGAATTCTTGACGACAGATTTGCTGAGTAAGCGAATTGTGACGTAACATGGAAATGTGCATGCGTAGTGCTACAGGGTAGCACGGATTGAGGGGTAGCACAGATAGTCGGAACACCGGCGTACATATGAATACAATTTCGGCTCCGTCATGATGACAATTGTTCAAGCTACCTGCTGCTGGGTATCTTCCATTTATATGTACCTGAGTATGCTCCACCTAGAGAGCCTTGCAGGATGCTGCACCTACTGGCTTTTGTGAAGCCTGCCGTAAAGCAAGTCTCATTTGAACTACAAAACTGCTACCCGACGACCCAAAGTTACATAGTGCTGTTATGGCCAATAGAGGGCCGCAACGGGAATGCAGAAGTGCCTTTTCACCCTGTTATGAGTTGATGAACCACTGAAATGAGTTCGGAAACATTATTTTAAGGTAAAAAAACTCTTTAGTGTTGCTTTAATAGGAATTGACCAAATACAATGAGGAACACCCTGTGATTTTGCATGTTCTCCCACTTAGAAATTATGGAGGGGTCAGAAATTCACATTGTAGGTGCCTTCCACTGTGAGAGACAGCATAAAAAAAAACAATCAGGAAATCACATTGTCTGATCTTGAAAGAATTTATTTGTATTTTATTGCTGCACATAAGTATTTGAACACGCGAGAGAGCAAGATTTCTGGCTCTCAAAGACATGTTACTCTGCCTTTAAAAAGTCCACCTCTACTCCACTTATTGATCTAAATGAGTAGCACCTGTCTGAGCTCGTTAAAGACACCTGTCCACCCCACAGTCAGTCAGACTCCAACTACCTCCATGGGTAAGACCAAAGAGCAGTCATAAGACACCAGAGACAAAATTTTAGATCTCCACAAGGCTGGAAAGGGCTACGGGGCAATTGCCAAGCAGCTTGGTGAAAATAGATAAACTGTTGGAGCAACTGTTAGAAAATGGAAGAGGTTAAAGATGACTGTCAGTCTCCCTCGAAGTGGGGCTCCATGCAAGATCTCAACTCGTGGCGTATCACTGAGGATAAGAAAGGTGAGGAATCAGCCCAGAACTACATGGGAGGAGCTGGTCAATGACATGAAGAGAGCTGGGACCACAGTTTCAAAGGTTACTGTCGGTAGAACACTACGCCGTCATGGTTTAAAATTATGCATTGCACTGAAGGTTCCCCTGCTCAAGTCATCACATGTCCAGGCCCGTCTGAATCTTACCAATGACCATCTGGATGATCCAGAAGAGGCATGAGAGAAAGTCATATGGTCAGATGAGATAAAAATAGAACTTTTTTTCTTGAACAGATGTGAACACACAATAACAAAACAGACCAATGGAGATGTGGACTGTAAGCAAAACAGTCCAAACTACTGAAATGGTGTGTGTAATTTCCTAGATGCAGCAGGGATTCATTTTCTGAACTGTTAAACCACTCTCCACGCTCAGGATTTACTCTTTGGCAAACCAGAGCTGTCAAAAAGCTGGCAGAAAGCTAAACCAGTAAACAGCTTAGAGCTACTTTGGGATCAGTGAGAGCTAATTCATGAGACATGATGTCCAGCCAAGACAACAGCACAAAAAACAAACAAAAAAACAAAATCAAGAACTTGCAAATTACTGCAAAAAGTGCATGGAACCGTTCATAAACTCCCCGCTCTGGTGCTATGTTTTTTTTTTTCAATTCAAACACCTTAAATTACCATGTTGTTGAAGGTTTGCTATTAGGGATAGGCATTCGATTAAACTGTCTTCATCGATCATTGGGAGAATTAACGATCGATTTTCGATTAATCATTGATATTTTTATATTAAAATTCAGTGTTAATAGGCTATATTAAAATGCAGTGAGATTAGAAAAATAGCGTGTTTCCTCATTGAGATCTTCATTACAAGTAGGACACCTCTTGTGGCAGTTAAACGGAATTAATTCACGGTAGTTGCAAGAAAATATGAGCTATAAGCAGCAGAGTCGACAGCTAAAAGACAGTACTCATTAACACAACTGAAGCTCATATTTTTTTTCTTCTCCAAAAAAGTTATAAAAAAAAAAGTCATGATAAACAATAACCTAATAAAAAAAAAAAAAATACTTATAGGTCTTATAGTTTTGTGTTACATTTGGCAAAAAGAGTCGAGAAAGAGGATGAGAGAGATCAGCGTACCTAACATTAAATTAGGCTCATTAACGGAGTAAAAAAGACAAAAACAAAAGAAACTGTAACTTATATACAACTTTAGCACCAGTCTACTGATTTTTGTTGAGAAAGATGAGCATGTAAACATGCGCTGGGGTCAGAAGCGAAAGCAGCTGCTGTCGCGTCTGACCTGCAGCACAGAGATCACCTGCTGTGAGGGACAGACGTCGCTGTGATACACAAACCTCCGTGCTAACTTGGCAAGCCTCTGGAATCTTGTTTAATTCATTTTCCACCAGTCTGTAGGGGAGCAATCCAGGGGTGGCGGAGCCTCCCTCAGAAAGTAATCGGTGAGGAAGTTTCTCTGCTCGTTGTGCATCTCGGCTCCTCCGTGCTAACACCGACTTGATGCTAGGTTGAGACCAAGAGCAGGATGCTCCGCTTCTAACCAGGGTTGGAAGTGCGTTCAAGTACTTATACACAGCTTCGCAGTGTTGGCAATGAACCGAGACTTTTTTGTTTGTTTGTTTTTTTAGTCAAAGTGGTCCCACGCCACACTTTGCTGCCACTTCTTCATGACAATGCAACTTTTGAAATACACAGAAACTGGCAAGAAACTGAATCGGCCTGTGGGTTTTATTTTCAGTCATCGCCCTCGTGTGGTCAAGTGTTTAATTACTGCAACACAGCAAAATTTATTGCATTCCTTCAAAACTCACACTATGCAACAGAACATGCGTAAATTGATCGGTGAAAAAAAAATGTCATCGATGAAATTCTTAATGATCAATTAATCGATCGTCGATTAATTATGCCCATCCCTATGTGCTATACAAACAAAGTTGCCGTGCCTTGGACATTTTACTTTGTTTTCAAATACCGATGTAGTAAAAATTAAGAGTTCTCATCTTTTGCTGACTTAGGACACATTTAAAATGATTTCATTGTTTTTAAAGATCAAGAGTAAGTAAATGTATGAAATTCCTTTTATTCAGTTCCATTTATAGTTTTAAGGGCACCAAGATACTAATCTCATTTATTTAAAGACTAATAATGCTGCAGGTTAATGAAGCTTATAAAAATGTATTGCTGAATAATAATAACTGATTGCATTGCACTATACTTAATTTAATTTACTTAATTTCCCTCTGGGATCAATAAAGTATTATTGAATTTGAATACACAGCTGACTAAATGTGACTGTGTTTTTATAATATATAGTTGTAATTGAATTGGAATCTGTCTATTTTACCTTAAATGGCTTGTTGACATAACTGATAACGTTAGCTGTGTCATTTCACTGATATTAGTGTTTATTGTAAACTAATTTTTTTAAATACAATTTATCTATATTTGATGTCTTAAACATTCAAATGCAAGTTTTTTTTTAGTTCAGCGATGAAGCATAGCGTCAAGCAAGAGTGTCAGATCTTAAAGCTGAACCGACAGAAAAGATAAAACCATCCTATGTCTTTGAACCTGCTGTACTCTATAACACTTGAATAAGCGTTTATGGAAATATGTAGACTAGAATATAGGCCCATGTCTGACTGATTAACACCGTCTGCATGTTTTAATGGGCAGACTTTCTGCTGCCAAGCTTATCAATATCCTATCTGCCTGCTTCAAACACAAACAATTGTCTGCATAATCCTTATATCACAATGAATAACATTTATACTAGATAAGCTCATAAATGACATATACAGGTAATAAAAACAATTCATATATATCTTACATAGGAAAAAGTAAAGTCTCCATTATTACATTTCTTACATTTACATTTCTAGGTAAAATATTTTTTTTGCTTTGGATTTGCCCTTCTAACTAAAAAGGCTTTTATAGTGTTTATCTCACTTCAGTCTCACCATATTTGATAAGCACACGTTGCTTTTTATTTTTAGATATAGAAAAAAAAGGGAGTCAATAGACAATTTTTTTTCATGGTAGAATTAGCCCTTTTTACTTATATTTAATTATTTGCTCTCCACTTACTGTAGCTTGATTGCTCATTTGAAACATCAAACTAAATGTAAACATCACTAGTACTAAAAAAAAATCAGCTCAAGTCCAAACCCAGCTGCCTTCAACCAGTCCAAAACACTGTACACCATATGAGATGCGACAACAAACTGGTACTGTTCTGAAGAGTACCTCTGACCAGAGGGGATATCAAAGTAGGTGCAATTTTGTCGTGTATTTAAGAACATTTTGTACACTGGGTTGACTAAATGTCAAAATGACTCCAAAGTGATATGAACCTTTTTTTTTAAATCTTTAAAAAAATTCAAGTGGTTTTATTGTTGTTTATGCCAGCCAGCCAGCCAGCCAGCCAGCCGCTATAGCTGCTTATCTTTTATTAATGAAAAAAAATCAAACCAAATCTCCAGTTAGTTCTATAGTGGACACTTTTTATTTATTTCTCTTGATTGAAGAGAACCTAAAATGTACCAAACCATGACTTTAAAACCCAAAGTATGTACCAAAATGTGATTTTTGTTTACCATTAAACCCCTCATGTACTGATATATCTCTATAAAACTTGTTTATTTTTAACTAATGCTCATTTTCTTGTAAAGTCACATGAAATAACATTTGTTGTTAAGTGTCCCCTCAGTTTTTTATTACTATACTTAATTTTAACTCCATTAGGAGACCCTCAAAGAAATGATGATGCTAACGATGTTGTCGCATGGCTGTTTTTTACGTACCTTCAAAGTACTTAGGACAGATGTTTGCAACCTGCAGCTCCAGAGCTGCAAGTGGCTCTTTGGGTCTTCCACAATGGCTCCTAATAACTTCAGTTACGATGCATGCTCTCACTTATTCTGTGATGCTTTAGCTGAGGTGTTCGTGAGAGCTTCCTTTGATCTTTGCCCTTTGTTTCCTCTAACAAAAGCACGGAGTGGGTGTTCTGGATTTACAGAAACAGTTATGACTCATTATTGCCGTCAGGTTGCCTCGCTGTCGTTTCGCTGTGTTCCGATCTAAAATTGCAGATCCAAAAAGAAACTTCTCTCAAATTCCTGAAAAAAAGCAGTTGAATCCCAATTTGAATCTGTGTGATATGCTGCTTTTACTCTGTTAGGCTTTTCAGGTATGGGTAAAGCTTGACATAATACTTTAGTAAGATAATCAAAAAATAACACAGATCATTATTGAATCAATTATTTCCTACTTTTCGGCCTTAAGCTTTCTGTATTTTTTCTTAGAGTAGAACAGATAAAGGAAAAAGGACTCAGTTACTCCTTTCAGCACACAGAAAAGAAACTGGCTCAGGGAGTTGCTTTAATCCTCTTTCTCTGAGGTGTTGTTCTTTCAAGTGACAGCCTGGGATTAAATTTAAATTGATTCAACATATTCCACAAGCAGCAAGCAACTTTGTCACTGGTATAGTCAAACGGCAGATAGGAAACACTCTGTGGAATGACTAACAGGAAAACAGCAGGAAAATCTGACAATGCGAACTTAATGAATGTAAACAATTGAAATTCAGTAGTTTACACTGCTAGCTAAAGCTTGACACTAAGAATTACTCATACACTATATAAACAAATTTATTAACAATCCTATTTTAATTTCTTATCTTTAGGTTAAGTTCGGCAACCAATCAAAAAAAAAAAATCCAGATGTAAGGGTCATGTATATTGATTAGTTTCAATTCTTTAATTTGACCTTCAGATAAGAATCCAATTTCTAGATTCTGATCAACATGCATGACTGATAAATATACACAGGACTCAACATTTGTTGGGACCCTTGATAAAGATGTGTAAAAAGCCATAATCTTCCTTTATAAAAATGCTGCAGATCTTTGTGAGCTTTAGAAATGTTTTATTCTATCCTTTTTGCCTTCCTCTTTCATTTATCTTGTTTATCACTGTTCCAGTTGTTTTAAATCTTTGAATCATTGCTCTGACTGTAAGTATGAGCAAGTTTAGTTGAGTACTGATTTTTTATGTCAGCATTGCTGACTTACAGTACAAAGATCAACAACATATAAATAAAACTTAAATTATATACATTTAACTGACAAAAAAGCAAAGCTCTGTAACCAGAAAAAGGAATAGGCTGAAGCTAAGGCTTATTTTAGGCTATCCTATACGATCCATAAGAATCCAGAACACAGACCATCAAGAAAACAAACAAACCCCCCCCCCCCCCAAAAAAAAATAATTTCACACATTAGTTATTTTACATTCTAATCCTTGATTATTTTGCCTTTCAGTGTTTTTTTGAAACTTAGCAAAGATCTACACAATTTCAAATCATCACTAAGTCTGTTCCATAATATAACTCCCAAATATGAAATGCATCTATATTTAATACTGGTTCTTACCTCTTTCAAAAACACCCCGCACTCTTAAGTTGTAATTTTTTTATCTTAATTTGAAAAATATTTGAATACAATGGGGAACACTTTTATTCTTTACTCAATATAATATTTCTAAAGTTTCCAAATATACAATGTCTAAAAATTTTAAGGTACAGGACTGTATAAATAATTTATTTGTAGGTTCACAAAAGGAAGCTTTATTTAATATTCTGATCACTCTTTTCTGTAGTTTTATTAAAGGGTCTAAATGGTAAATGGCCTGTACTTGTATAGCGCTTTATTTAGTCCGTGAGACCCCAAAGCGCTTTACACTACATTCAGTCATTCATTCACACACTGGTGATGGCAAGCTACATTGTAGCCACTGACAGAAGCGACGCTGCCGTACACTGGCGCCACCGGGCCCTCTGACCACCACCAGTAGGCAGAAGGGTGAAGTGTGTTGCTCAAGGACACAACGACTGAGACAGACAGAGCAGGGACTTGAACTGGCAACCCTCCGGTTACAAGACGAACTCCTCACTCCTGAGCCACAGTCGCCCATAAATATGTGTTGTATGTGTTTCCCCACACCTCAACACAGTATGTCATATATGGCAATATAAGTGAGAAATATAAAATGTGCAGACATTTCTTGTTTAAGAAATCACTTGTTTTGTAGATAATACCAATGGTTTTAGATATTTTTTGTTTAATATATTCTATATGTGGTTTCCAACTAAATTTATGGTCTAAAATTACTTCCAAAAATTTTGTTTTATATACTGTTTCAATTAGGACTCCATCTAGGAATAATTGTATTTCAAAATTTGCCCTAAGGCAAGGCAAGGCAAGGCAATTTTATTTGTACAGCACACTTTCAACAGCAGGGTAATTCAAGGTGCTTTACATGATTTGGTGATTTAAAAGAAACACATAAAAGAAACACACATTACACATGATACACAATAAAGCCAGAGAAAAATAAAATAAAAAAAGCAAGAGAGCATGAACACATTTCATACATATGACATCAAGCATTTACTCAAAGGCAATTCTAAACAGATGGGTTTTTAGTCTCGATTTAAAGCAGTTCAGAGTTTCAGCAGCTCTACACTCGTCAGGAAGTCTGTTCCAGATAAGGGGAGCATAGAAACTGAAAGCTGCTTCTCCATGTTTAGTTCTGAGTCTAGGGATGTTTAGTAGGCTAGAGTTGGAGGACCTGAGTGGTCTTGGTGGTTGGTACCATGACAACAGGTCTTCAACATATTTTGGTGCTAAGCCATGTAATGATTTATAAACTAGTAAAAGTATTTTAAAGTCTATTCTCTGAGCTACAGAGAGCCAGTGTAAGGACTTTAGAACTGGGGTGATGTGCTCTACTTTCCTGGTTCTAGTGAGCCCTAACACCACCAAACACCATAAACTTAGTTATATTTTCATTTAATGATAATTTGTTTATATGAAACCATTCTTTTAATCTGGTCAACTCCTTTTCTACTGTTATTAACTATTCTTTAATTTCTGGTCCTGAATAAAATAAAGTTGTGTCATCTGCAAATATAATAAATTTAAACTTATTAAGTACTACACCAATGTCATTCAAACAAAGTATAAATAATTTGGCTCCAAATACCGGACCCTGTGGTACACCGCAAGTTACTTTTCTAAAATGTGATGCAGCATTATTAAATTTCACATATTGGAATTGGTTATCAAAATACTGCTTATCAAACTGAGTAAAATACCTCTGATGCCATAACGCTCCAATTTCTTCAAAAGTAAAGAATGATTAATCGTAATGCTTTACGTAAATTAATATATACACCTATAGCACATTGTTTCTTATCCATAGCTGTAGCTATATTTTCTACAAATTCCATCACTGCTACGGATGTTGATCAGTTGCTGCTAAACCCATACTGATGGTCACTCAATAATTCGTATTTCTCCATAAAATCATCCAGTCTATTCACAAACACATTTCAAAGTGTTGCTAAGAGAAATAGAGCCCTTATTATTAAAAGTAATATAAATTTACTGTTATGCTTTATTTATTTGTAGTTTTAGGAAGTCTTAACTTTAAAAAAATATAAACATTTATGTTCCCCCCGCACTTAATAAATGTACCAAGAGTAATTGTGAATTTGAAACAGCAAAGGATTAGTTTACTTTAAGTCTCACTATTAAAAAAACCCCCAAAGCAGTCATTATTGTGACCATTGCAGAAAGTTTATTGTATTATGAAGATTCACTCAACTTGGCGGGGTAAATGCTCGAAGTGGCTCCAAATGACGGCAGCCCCACCAACGTTTTGACTAATTTAGACAATAATTATTTAAGAACTTGGGAGGACTCACAGACTGCAGAGACAGCATTGAACCTTCATTCCTAGATTGTCTGGCAATGATTAGGTATAAAGATGAAAAAAACAGGGCATTTATGTCATAACAAAAATAAGATATAACTGTTCCTGCTACTACTACTACTACTAATAATAATGATAACTCATGGTTTTAGCTTGCATAAACTGGCATTGCTTATTTTTCAAGTTTTTGTTTAAAGTTTAAAGCCTTTTTTCTCTTTGTCTGGGTCAAGACAGCTTATCTCATTACACTCTGGTGGTAAAAAGGCCCATTTTGCATTAAAAAATAACCAATATGACAAAATAACAAAACTTGCATTTCGTGTCTTTTACTTACTGTTTTTGCCACAACACAGATGCCAGATTGTTGCATTATGATGGAGGTGAACATGAGTTAAAGTGAGATATTGTGGTTAGTTGGCAGAGATCCCACAGCTTAAAGATATTTTCTCTAATCTAGTCATAAAAGCACAAAAGGAGTGTAGGGTCAGAGAAACAGATGTTTTTCTTGCTTAAAATACCCTGTGATATGGCCTCCAGACATTGCGATGTTAAATTTCCTTTGGGGGTTTTGCCTTATAGGTCCAGGTTAAGCCCCGAACCCCCATAAAAGGTGGATAGATTTTTTTAAAGTAGTAGGTTTTTGTTGCGTCGGTTGTGATCGGACAAAGTGCGTACTTCCAATGTGAAAGGACTCAAGAGACCATTTATAAGAAGCGTCACAAATCAGTGGGGGTGGAGGGCCAGTGGCATTCGAATTGCTTTAAGAAGACACAGAGAGATAAATGGGGTAGGTGGGACTGGATAGTGAAAGTTTTAATAGTGCTGATATATAACTGTGCCCTGCTGCGTGTGGAAAGGAAGCTGTGTGTGTTTGTGTGTGTTTGTGTGCATCCTGCACGACAGATACGCCTACAGGACTTGGGCTAATTAGAAAGATGGTGAGCGAGGAGGAAAAGGAGGGAAAAAAGCTCAGAAAAACAGCCTCACCCTAGTTAAATGCAGCTGCTTTTCATACTGTTTTAGAATATTTAAATCCTTATAAACTTTCTGTGTAAACTCACTGAGTGCCTCACTTTACTCTGTACTTCCCTTCTTAGATTTGCAGAAACATTATGTGACTTTTAAGCAAGCAAAGTAACACTTTATAGTTAGAACACTTTTACAGTTAGTGCTACTACACAGTATTACACCATGTCCCCTCACTACTGTAAAATAATTGTTTCCCCTTCATACTTGTTTGTAAACCTATATGTATAGCTTTCATTGAGGGGGGGGAAAGAGGAACAGTATCAGTCAGTTCACCGTTTTTAGAAGAGAGTATTTAAATGTGAGCTAAGTGTCTGACTTATCCCATTTTGGTGGATAACCAACTCTTTTTAATTAGTTGTAAATCTTTGGTTACATTCAAGCAGAGGTCCCCAAACCTGGTCCTCAGGACCCACTGCCCTGGATGTTTTAGGTGTTTCTCTGCATATCTGGCTTGAATGAATGGGTGATTAACAGGCTTCTGGAGCAATTGGAGGCATGCTGCCGAGGTAATGCTATCATTTGAATCAGTTGTGCTGGAGAGGAGAAATATCTAAAACAGTGGGCTCTAAAAACCAGGTTTGGGGACCACTGCATTATAGGGCTGTGCCATCTTGGGTGCCTCACGATTCGATCATGATTCGATTATTAAACGATTATTTATGTTGCAAATCTTCCTTTATCCCATGGCTACTTTAATCTTTTGGACCCATTCAGTTTCCATTATTGAAGTATCCGAACAAATTTATATCCTGTCTTGTATTTATGTGAAACCACAAATAAAACCAACACATGTCCAAAATATGTTTCATAATCATCTCAAGGTACTGTATTATTTTTTTCATGAAAGTTAAAGAAAATGTATGTTGGCAATCGAAGTATAATATAGGGTGACTATATTTGGAATTTTATAAAAGCGGACACTTGACCCAATCTTTAAACACTTCAATCATATTCTCTTTACTAAAGGAATACTTTTGATTTGAACAAATTTAAAGTATTTCTGCTCTATGTTATTAGAAAGAATAAGTAAATAAACTTCTGATTGGCTTTTACAAGTTAACCATTACAGGAATGACTTTAAAATGACTTTCGAAATATAAAAATAAATAATTACTAATCTTCTTTATTAGTAAATTAACTTGTAACAATAATAGCTCCCTTTTTAAATCATACAGGACATAAATTACACTAGAATCTGAAATTATGCTCTGAGAAAATAAGTGTTATTTTCTATTCAAACTAATAATAAAAATAAAACACAGCATTCTTACACACACTTAAAGTGTATACTCCAGTATTGAGGTTTTTAACTGATTTAACAGATTAACTTAGCCTCAGCTTATTCATTGTTTTTGCATCAGTATGACCAATGTTTGGCTCCTGTTATACACAGAAACAAATCTGCCAGCTATGAGCCCGGTGCAATCTGACACACATTTGTAAAGACCAGGGCTGTATGAAGGAAATGTCTTATGCTGTTCATCCGTAAAAGCTACACTTGAAACATCAGCTGCCTGCGCTGCAGCTCGGGGAGGACGCCCCGGACAGCAGGTGAAAAGTGGAAATGTCCCGGGGAAAGAGGACGTGGCTGCTAACATAATATACAACAAAGACGCTTCTTTCACAACTAAAGTGCAAAATATTTGTTGTAGTTTTTAAATTTTGAAAATTATATATACCTTTTTTTAGTAATCTTTTGGACAATCTTTATTGGCATTACAGTGATTAAATCCATCTTATAACTGCAAGTCCAAATCTTTGAAGTTGGAAGGCCTCTTTACAATCACCCTAATCTGTCTGATTTGCTGAGTGAGTGTTTGTTGGATGACAAGTTTTAATATGATTTACATTGCTTTAGGAATTGTTTGTTACTCACTTCTTGCAGTGGTTCCTGCCTCTAGATATCCTCACTTGCACCTGTTACCAAAACCTCACTAATAGCCTGTTTTAGATTCTTAGTTAGGCCACCTGTTTTCACTCACAAATCAGTCCTTCTAGTACGGTGGTCCTCAACTGGTGGGGCGCTCCCAGTAGGCTACAGGATGGGAGGAAAAAGAACTGAAAAAGAAAAATGCGTTGCGTTGGCCTATGGCCTATGGCCTAGCTGCTCGCTTTCCGCAAGTAGCTCCACTTGTGAAATGGACACATTGCATGTTCCATCGAGAAGCATTAGCTGCTAAACAAAAGCCGGTTCTCTTTGACTCTGTGCTGAACCAATCTGTGAAATCAAATCACGGCCGCTAAACCCTCGCTTGTTTGGGGTCCTCTGCCAGGAGATGGGGTCAGGGCTCGAACAGCTGCATCTGCACACTGAAGTTCGCTGGCTCTCCAGGGGGCGGGTGTTACAGCGGTTGTATGAGCTGTGAGAGGAGGTGAAGTGGTTTTAGACAGAAATCAAATCAAATCAAATCAGATCTGGCGAAGCATCTGGATGACATTATGTGGCTTGTGTCTCTGTCCTATTTGGTTGATATATTCGACTGCTTGAATGGCCTTAACCGGTCTTTGCAAGGCTGCGAAACTCATATTTTGCTCCTTAAAGACAAACTGCACGCCTTCACACAAAAACTAGACCTCTAGCATGGCCGCATCAGTCGAGGGAACTGCGATATGTTCCCCAGCCTTGTAGACTTTATCACTGATGCAGGCACGTCACACGATTTCTCCCTATTTCCATCAGCGTCTGAGCACCTGTCAGCAATGAGAAAACAATTTGCGACGTACTTTAAAGAGGATTATCGCTCTTTTGCGTTCGAGATCCGTTTTGTGTGCACAGCAAACGAGCTGTCAATTGATATTGTCGGCTCCGTAACCCATATGCTCTGCAACTCGCTTCTTACTCAGAAAGGTGGGGGCGCCGAACTCCAAAACCCCGGCGGGAAGTGTTTCAAAATAAGACCCAGAACTGAGAGACAGAGAGTAAAATAACACACACACACAACAGATATCTGTTTCACACTGGACGCACCTGCAGATGGGAGCCAGAAAAGATCTGACTCGCTTCTCTACAAGGGTGTACCATTTTTATTAAAGAAGAACAAAGAAAATATCACATGACTCCTCTCCCCTCCTCCTACATCTTAACAGGTCAAATATTTTCTCCAGGTCTCCTGACCTGGTTTTATAGCCGTACCATGAACTAGAGTTATAACCCATCCTCCCTGCTTTTAGTTCATATCTTTGCCCAAGAGTTTTATTACTTAAAACCTTACCCCCATAAAATACTGGTAAACAGTCATGTTTTACTACCCTGAATAATATAAACAGGCCGTTTACCTCTAAACGCTTACTAAGATATATTTAAAACATATGTACTGCATAATAAAAAATAGCCCCAAAAATGTAGAATACAACAATATGCAGGAACAGCTTGTTGAGCTGAAGAGTGACATTAGACTGAAGGAACCCTTTAGCTCCTGCCCTCTTTCGTCATTCTGGGCAGCATTGATGCAGTAATACAACTCTGTGACGTCTCCTTGAAGATTCTCCTTCCTTTCTCGTCAACATATTTGTGTGAGGCAGGACTCTCAAAAATGACTGCACTGAAAACAAAATACTGCAATCGTGCACAAATCGAGGATGATTTGAGGCTATGTTTATCAAACATTGAGCCAAGAATTGAGGATCTTTGCAGGGCAAAGCAGGCTCAGATCTCACATTAACATCACCTACCTGCAAGCTTCTGTAAAAAATGCAGATGATGCTAAAGGCCTACTAATAATAACAATAATAAAGCATAAATTAATATCAGAGGTCTGGTGCCAATTCCCAATTATAGCAATGGCCTAGTAATGATATAGGGGGGGTTCCCAACTGCAATGAACCAGCTTTGGGCGGGCCCAGCTTGCAAAAGGTTGAGAACTGATGTTTTGCAATTGAGTTGCTGATTAGCTCCAGCATCAAATTTCAGGCAACGTATTATAGCAGTGTTATTACTGGTTTGTGTGAGTTATATTATGCCTAGGATGTATAGGAATCTAGTAATTCCTCCATGAGCAAGAAATCAGTCTACACAACAGACTCATTTTCAAAGTGAAATTGATCACGTAAAAAAGGATTTTAAATTTAAGTGTTTTTCTTATCACCAATTTACAGGAAAGTAAAGGCAAAAAATAAAAAGAATAATAAATGTTTGATTAATTAGCCTATTGTAACGTTAGGAAGGACTAAGTTCAAACATTACCATTAGTGTGGGAGCCATCTTGCAAATCTGGTAAAGAGAAAACCATTCTCCATCCTCAAATACAGCTTTTTATAAGAGTTTACAGGAATTTGGTTGGTTGAACATATCTAGAAAGTTAAAGTAACTAAGGGAAGTTTGAAATAGGTTATACATTGCGTGTGTGTTTGTGTGTTTGTGTGTGTGTACATGACTTGTTTTTCTTTTGGTATTCCATGACTGTAAAATTATGTGCAAGTTAATCTTGTTACATTTGTTGTTACAATCTCTGAAAGGATGACATGATAGGCCAATCTGAATGAAGTAGGTGGGGTCTTAAAATATATACAGCGGACCCTCACCTTATCATGGTTCAGTATTGGTGGAGTGGTCGGTTTGAGGACATAGAGAAGAAGGTCCTGCATTATGTGAGGATAATTACCTGCATTACCTGAGGATTTGAAATCGACTTCTTTTGATGTTCAGTCAAATTGGAGTGATGTCTTCTCTCTTCCCGAATCTGCTTCTATGTGCAACATGGTAATCTCCTGCATAAAAAAAGCTTAGTCAACCTTCCTGCAGCTTAGTTTAGATAATACATCGTATTTTAGGATGAGGAATCCCAGAGGTATTCACTCTCCAACATGGATCAGATTGAGGTCAGGGATGTGAACTACCGACCTTCAATTCTTCTGTTCTGTTTGCAGCAGTGGCTTCATATTTCCTGGACGCAGAAAGCCATGCAGTGGTAGGGTGAGCTCTATTACAGATTAGATGTTCAGGGCCAATTTATCTGTGGAAATCCTCGCTCATAAGCCACATTAAAAAGCACCCATGTAGAAAGTTTTAGGAGCTTTTGTAAAGATTAAAAGAAAAATGATACCACAGTTTGAATTATACACCAGATCTTCAATGGACTGCCAGCTATCAGCGCTCCTTTGATTACTCCTTTTCCCGCTGCTTCTGATGTGTAACTTGCCAATTTACTGGAAGGGATTTAGTGTCAAATAGCATGAGGGAGTGCAGAAAATCCCAAATTGAAGCAGGTTAAAGCAACTGTTTTGTACACTGTCATTAGAAATATAATTGCACCCAATTTGGCTGCAGTGCCATAAAATTATTCCAGAAATTCTATCATGAGGGAAATACATTCTAACACTGTTACTATTACTTATTTTACTGGTTTAATTCACAAAGCACATTGTGAAAAAAGACAAAAACAAACCAGACTTAATTTTCTGTCACTGTTCATGTTCAGACGGATCTGAGCAGTAGTTTCGATAAAACTCAGCATCCCTTTAGATAATTTGAGAGGGGGTTAATCTTCGCCCTGTGGCCACTGGTAAATGGGGACAAATTGCCCTTTGCTACACAGTGATCACCTCATTTAACAGCTCATCTGTCTGTGACTGCCTGGCTTCATATATCGTTTTGACCTCAGGTAGCTGAGGCGCCTCATCACTCTTGGAGACTTTGAATGCTTGACTGAGCTGAGGACCTCTTTTAATGTTTTCCTCATAGGGAGAGTAAGAGATTAATAATGGCACTCCTTCTCTACCTCAACCCTCCTCACATGAATTGTTTTAATTAAATTAGCACCACTTAATGCCTCCATATTGAAGATTATTTTTTCCCCAGCAACTTTTTCTTTCTATTTGTTGTTCAGTCTTGCTGGGTTTTTTTTATATCATGTACAGTATTGTGAAAAAGTATTTGCCCCCTTCCAGATTTCTTATTGCTTGCCTTTTTTTGATCACACTTTGATGTTGGACGGAATTTATATAGCAACTTTTTATTCATACTGAGCACTCGGAGTTCTTCCCACTAGAGCCACATTCACATTAATACACAGATGAGCATAACTCACCCCAAATTTCCACTGCATGCGCTGCTCCGCCATGCACGCTGCAGCAAAAACACCCCCTTTGTAGTCAATGAGAGTATTTCCACCGCTGCCGTCGAGCAGCGCCGGCCGCCGTTTCGCCATCCAGCAAAAATAAGATTGATTCTATTTAATATAATCACGCCTATATTTATAGATATATGTTGTCTAAAATAATCGCGCGTGTTTATACATAATTTATAATATAATCAAAAGTTATTTAATTCTGAAAGCTATTTTGTCATTTCCTGCCACATAAGACATAGTAGGTGCATGGATCAATAAATACGTTATTCAGATATGAGAGAAAAGCAACAGGACAACATAGACGAAGAAAAACTAATACTTGAAGTGGAAAAAAAAAAAATACTTTATGATTTTACTTTTTTCCAAATTTATTACTGGCTTTTATCACGACACCTCGCAATTCCCACACGTGCTTCTTTGAGCACCTCTGGGCTTCGGACCGGAGCGGAACGGATGTAGAGCGCATGCAGTGGAAATCAGGGACGGGAGCAAACAGCTGCGGAGTGCGTGGCGGAGCGCATGCAGTGGAAATCAGCTGTCAGAGTGCCTTGCTCAGGGGCGTATCGACATGTGGCAGGAGGAGACTGGAATTGAACCCATAACATTTGGAATGCAAAATGACTACTCTTTCCGTTAAACCACGGTGGCTCCTTGTTCAGCTGCAATTACTGAAGCAAAACACAGACCTTCTGTCATTAGAAGAGCTAATTCACACATTGCACTAGTTTCAACAGGAAGAGGAGGAGTTGTGAACCACAAATAAACTACCTGCTCGCCGGAACTCAGTCTCTTTGTCCGTGGGTCATCACCAGGGTCACATCCGAGAAAACATCACACAAACTCCATCCTTCGCTGGCGAGGGAGGAAGCAGGCTTCTAGAAGAAGCCTTTCTGATCCTAAATACCTGTACAGTCCGCTGATCGTTGATCAGGTAACTGTATCCGGCTGATGGGATAAGTCCTGATTCTGACTTGTTCAACGCTCTGCAGAAAGAATCTTTTGAATTACAGATTCCACCGAGAGAAAGCCTCTCTCTGCTGACGCTTTAACGCCCAGTTGTCCTGCCCCTAACCCGAAGCTGCTCACCCAATGCAGCCGAGGTGAAGGCTACCGGTGAAAAGGGACCGGTCTATGGGAAAAGGTTGCCAAACCGAACGACCATGAGTTCTGACTAACGGTGATCTCAAGGTTTAATGGCCAGATCACCCTTGTGATCTGGCCATTAAAGCTATGTTTAAAAAAACAATTGACAAAAAGAACAGAAAAGCCTATCTCACAATTACCAATAAACATCTTGATGATCTTTGGAAACTATTCTCTGGAGTGATGCTTTCCACAGGATGCGTAAGTGGCGCTAAACGTATTAGATGCATTTTCCCTGCGAGCTCAGCAGCTCATTCACAATTATGCAATTGCATAATTAAATGGGTAGTACGCAGGAAAAAATAAATAATACTATGTTAGTAAGTATCATAAACCCACCAGCCACACCCAAAACTGCAGATATTTCTGTCCATGCCTTCCCCTTTTTCACAGTGTCTTTGTAAAAATCCTCACTGTTATCACATAAATTGTGTGATTCTTCACTTCAAGAATTAACTTCTCATTGTCTGTGACGAAAACCAACAAATTAGACAGAGTAATAAACTTCAAACCTGGTGTCAAAGGTAATGATGTCTTGTTGTTTCTTTTTTCATAGTTAAGCAATTGAAAATCTGCACGTGTTTTTTATTTTGAAATTTGCCGGATGCTTTACACTGCTCCCGTGTCTTATTTCCTGTCTGGCTTGATCTGAACTGCTGAGCTTGATGCGTTTTAGAAGCATAGCTCGTAAAAAATAGACCCTTCGCATAAACTTAGGAGATGTGGAGCTACGGCACGCTTCTGGGACATGCGACGGTGGAATCGAACCCATTGACTATAATGGTGGCAATTAGCTGCATATTACGTTTCATAGCTGTTACGAGCAGCTTACGCGTCTGGTGGAAAGCAGGGGTTAATGGAGAAAAGATGGAACCAAGAGTATTAACGTCTAGCAGAAAATACCAAAAGAGAACGTCCGACCATCAGTTTGTGACCTTAAGCTCATCCTGCTGCACAACACTTCGCAGCAGGATGATGATCTGAAGCACAACAGCCGATCCACATCTGCCTGGCTCAAAAAGGCAAAAAGAAGATTTTGGAGTGGTCTATTAAAAGTGCAGTCTGAGATCTGATGGAGATGAAGATCAGGCAAAAAAACTCTCCAATATGAGGGAATTAACACAATCACAAATGCTTGATGGCAGTTGTTTCCCCCAAGGTGGGCACAAGCTGTTATTGGGTTTATCGGGCAATTACAGTTTCAGGTGATTTGGGAAATTTTATTTTTCCCTTTTGCCAGATTCCAGTGATGGATTCCCCTGTATTAAAGGGAAAAAAATGGTTGTAAGCATTTTTATTTTTTATTTGTAGAATCCTGTGTTTGTCAGAAAAGGTTTAGAAAACCTGTGTCAATTCTTATTACATCCTTTCATTCTTCTGAATTACCAATTTTAGAGGAGGGTGTACACAACATGAGGCCAGCTCACGTAATTACATTTATGTGTAGTATAATTGTGTGCAAAAGGCAGAGGGAAATGGGGAACAAAACAGATGAGGCCTCAGAGTGATTGTTTTGACATAAATCAAAAGGGAGTGGGTAAAAACCCACCCACAGCGCAAAATGAGTAAACATTTGATTATGCTAACATCAAATATGTTTTGTCTGTTTGAAGACTGATTGGTGTTTTCTCATGTGTTTCTGTGTTTGGGTTTATGTTTGTTGTATATATGTACATGTGTGCTTTTGCAAAGCCATAACCCAGTTTTCACTGTTACGCCTCAGCAGCTAATGAGAAGCACCCAGGCACTGCTAGTTAATGAAGCATATTTAAATCTGCCTGTGTCTGTGTGCCACTAACAAGTGTCCAGATGGTATGAAGGCAATACTGGACGCTGCATTCTTAAAAACCATGACTTATTGCCTAGCCCCTTCCCTTATCTTTAAACCTATTACAAACTATATCTGTGTATAAAACCATTGGGGAAGCACACCTCCCTCATCTCAAAGCTCTGTAACTCCATTTCAATGTGTTATGATAATGGACTGACTTGATAAACCATATATTGCAAAACAGCAAAAGTTTAAATTATTTATTAGCATGCATTTAACCCAACAATTTTGTGCCAAATGTTCCAAAACAAGGAATTGTTCAAGGTCTTATGCTTTTCTTCTTAGTGCTTGCAGTTCTACTCAGGATCTTGTGGGGATTCTGCATGGTCCAAAGACTCTCCGATACATGTAGTTGACCACCTAGCCGGGTGTCAGGTTGAAACAACAAATATTTTGGGTCACACGACATTACTTTGTCATCTTAAACTGTGTTCATTTAGATTTTTGCACATTTTTGTTGTTGAACTAGGTCAGGTTGCTGGTGACATCTTGCCTGTTGCAGTGTGCAGTGGATTGCAAGAGTATTCAAACCATTAACTTTATTTGCATTTTAGAAGCACAAATTTCATTTTATTTTATGAGACGGACTAACACAAACTGGTGCATAGTTGTAAAGTGGAAGGAAAATAATAAGTTTTGACAATATATGTATGACATGCCTTTGTATTTAGCACTCTTTACAGTGATACCTCCAAATAAAATCTATTCCAACCAACTTCCTTCAAATTAAACAAACTTTTTTTTGCCTACATGTTAAAGATCTATGTGTAGTGTAAAAATAGGACCGTACATCACCCTGAACACAATATCCTCACGGTGAAAGATGGTTTGGATAACGTCATGCTTGTGGAATGTAGGTGGGGTTGAGGGGTTTAATGGGTGTGGCGCAGTATTAGTGACAGAATTAATACTACTGTGTATTGTACGTCAAACCATTTTTCTTGATAAAGTTTTCTTTTCTTTTTTTTAAGTACGCCTCTAAACGAGAGGATAATCAGCATAGGCATGCTATTCGTTAGCCTCTCTAATGCTAATTCTAGGCTGTCTGTGCTAATGGTTAGCAGAAGGAATAGGTGATCCAGTGGGTAAACAACCTAGGCACGCTTATCTCTAGTTTCTCCAATGCTAACGCAAGTAGTAGTACCGGTGTCGGCCTATCATTAATCAGATCAGTAGCTGGCTTCAAAATTGATATAGCCTTCTCAACAAGGATGTAGCCACCGCTGGGTGTGCAAAAGTCTTAATTTTCTCCCCAATACAGCACCAAATTTGGGATGGGTGAGGATCTATTTGCACGCTACATTTTTATGTTTTATTTTGAAAACAACATATCCACATCAATTATAATGCGTCAGTCTATCACATTTAATTCCCATAAAGTACATTGAAGTTTGAGGTTGTAATGACCAAAATGTGGAAATAGTGTCCCTATGTTCTCTAAATTAGCTGTAAAACTTATTTTTACCTTGTGTTACAACTGGTTTACACAACAGTTATATTTAAACAAACATAAAATGGGCTGTGGATCTTCTCGGTTTGTCTTAGTATCCTTGTTAATATTGAAGGTAGACATTGTCACCTTGTCCACACTTAAAAATGGAAAATGATCTGTTAATGGCTTTCAGGAATAACAGGTCCCCAAATATATTTTGTTTTGCTTGCTTCCTGTCTGACCTTTAGCCAAAGCAATAAACTTTACAACTCTTTTTTCCTTATACAGGTCTTTCCAAAGACAAAGAACGTCACAGATTACTGTTTTACGACATGTATAAGATTTCAGTGATGTGTTCTGTTGAACCCCCAGGCATATTGTGTAAAGAGGTGTATTTCATCTGTCAGTGCATGTTCTGAGGTTCTGAGGTTGCACACTCTACTCGGCCTGCAAAAGGACAGGCATGAAATTTTTTTACATCTTCTGTTTTTACTTAATACCATAAATATTTTTTTGTAATATTCCAATTAGAACATTTCTTTACTTGCGTTACAATTAATCAACTTTTACCTTGTATTTAAAAATGTTAAAAATACTTTAATCTTATATAATTAGATTGTCTTCAAAACAGATTCCTATTTCCTGGTAACTGGAGAAAAGTTCCTCTGCAGAGGCTAAATAGGATCATGTTTATCTCTCGATGTGTACAACTATATCCCTCCAGTCAAAGCCAGTGATCCAGAACCCATTAAAAATTGACAAGCCTTCACCCGGTGTGTCATCCCCGATCGAAGAGATTACAAATGTAATCTAAACATCTGATGAAAGATGATCTTTGGGGGTGTTGCATGGTGCAGTGGGTTAAGACAGGCACCCCATGTTCAGTCCTCAATGCAGTTGTCCCGGGTTTGATTCCAGCCTGAGGACATTTGGCAAATGTCTCTCCCCTTTTTATAAGGCTGTCCACTTTCAATAAAGGCCACTGTGGCCACAAAAACCCAAAACTATAAAAAAAAAAGAAAGATGATCTTTGAGTGTGAGTGAAAGACAGAACAGCAGGGAGGAGTAATTAGGATTAAGATTAATATCCAGAATCCTGGGTGGAGAGGCAAAGCCCAAGTCAGAAAAAGTATGACATCAGCGAAGAATTTTCAAATTTAGTCACAGTTTGTAAGCTCTGCCTTGGAAAAAAGGGTTGAGTTACTGATTGTTAATAGGTAATAGCACCTTTTCTTAAGATGTTTTGCACTTTGCAGATTAACCCTTGGTGTGTGTACCTCACCATATCATGTGTATGATGAAGAAAAAAGTATCCTAAATTAAAACATGTACAAAATACTGATTTTGCAGCAACATGTAACTGCTTATTCAATACAAAACGGTGAAAAATGGTTTAACTTTACTCCAGTAAAAGCTACGGTCATAACAAAAAAGTACACCAAATTCTAAGATTTCATTTGTTTTTGTCTGTGTTGAGGGTAATTGTACTCTTTATAGTAGATTTAGATCATTTTTAGGGATGTAAGAAAATATTGATACACTGATATATCGCAACATTTTGTCACGATATTGTATCGATATTCAAAAGCAATGTATCAATTATTTTATTCTATTTTTTTCCCTCACAGTTAAGAATCAACTGACCATCTGGGAATGAAAGACTAAATGCTTTACATTCCTAGTATGATCAGCTATTAGCTGAGTTATTCCAAAAGTGGGTTTGATTGTCATCAGTTTCTTCTGCTTAAAACATCCAGCTCCGTGCAGACAGATCCACTGCATAGCATGAGAATAGTTATTGCTGATATTGGGTCTTTGCTGCATCACTTCAGTTGCTTTTGTGTAAACTCTGTTTCACTGTTGCATTTATGCAGCAAATAATGCATCTCTGATATCCATGCCTCGGAATTAAAGGAACAAAAAGTCGGTTTAGCTGGAGATCAAATTGCATCAGTGGTCTCCAACCTTTTTAACCGGCTTAATATCAGTCCGTTTATCAGGGACCGGCCCTTAAAGTGTGGCTGTATAAATCCAACTAAATAAAAAGATACAACTGGCATAAACACTGGTTTATTTTTAAATATAATATTAAATTTAAATCCAATGTGTACCTGTAACCCTATTAGCAGCGTCGTCGCATCATCACACCAACATCATTCTTTCTGGACCCTAATGCTCTCTAATCGCTATGGTAACCTTTTAACATGCCTTTAAAATAAAAATTACCACAAAAACAACCACAACAGTAAATCAGTGGGAGCCCAGTAGCTGTTCCTTTCTAACAAGATGGTCCTGTCTGGGGCAGTTTTAAGGCTTCATTACCTCATTGGAAAGCTGGTTGCCACATTTTATCCGGAGCGGGGTCTCGGTGCAGGGAAATCGCCTGCGCGATAAATCCATATTTTATGTATAACTCCTGGCATTGTCTGTTGAATGTAGTTGTCTTTTTCTTGGAAGTTGTTGGCTCTTTTTCTGTCTCTTATGTCATTTCCTCTTCGCAAAGAAACTTTTCAGAGACCTCTGTTTTTTATTATTTTGCTAGCTTGTGTGTTTGTTTTTAGGCAAGCGTCTTGACTTGTATCAAAGTTAGTTATAGCTGGATGAATCAAATCAACTATTAAAATAAAAAATCATTTAGACTAGGGTAATAAATAAAATGAAAATACTTTAAGTTATTTATTTATTCTTTCTTTGCGGCCCCGTACTAAATGACCCCCGGACCAGTACCAGCCCTACAGTATCAGATGTTTCTGTAGGAACATTTTGCTCGAGCACTGTTTACAAAAGGCAGCGTGTCTTCCTGAAGCCTTAAAGCAAGGCACATAACCAGTAGAGTGATGGGTATATATAACAAAATAATAATAACGGCTTGCATTTATATAGTGCTTTTCGAGACCCTCAAAGCACTTTGCAACTCCGTAATTCATTCACTCTCACATACTGGTGGAAGCAAGCTAGAATTGTAGCCACAGCTGCCCTGGGGCAGACTGACAGAAGCAAGGCTGCCATATCATGCCATCGGCCCTTCTGGCCAACACCAGTGAAGCAGTTGAAGTGTCTTGCTTAAGGACACAACAACATGTAGCAGGTGGAAGCAGGAATTGAACCCACGATTACTGGGTTGCAGGCTGACAACTATTGTACTACAGCCACCCCAACTACAGCTGCCCCAGAATAACTAGTAATGATCCAGGGTTTTTAGAATGTGATGAAGATACGTGAATTTAAATGCTGATATCAACATCTTTCTATCCAGACTTCTTTTTAACATTTTGTGTTATTTTTGTCCTTATGCTGTATGAACATTTATGAAAACACTTTGTGATATGCTCCACAGCTGCTAAATCTGTATACAGATTGCTGACATTAAGAAGAGGACAGATTACGTTTCATAAGATCTTAGTAGTTTAAAAATGGCTGTGGCTGTCAACTTTTTTAGCGTTCCTGCAGTTTAAATCTTACTAAAATAGTTAGAAAAGCCACTTCATTCAGGGACAGCATCCCTTCATAACAAGCTGCTGGAATATTAATTTATATGGAGGATCCCAGTGTAGAGGGGCAGTTTATTTACACATGCTTGCCTCACTATCAGTGAGAAATAGTTTTGAATCATTGTTGTAAACAACAGGTAGTGTTTGTGGGTTTGTGGGTGATCTCATGCAGACTCAGGATGTTACAGGGTTTATTATGGTAAATTTAGAATACATAGAAAATGGGGGCACGGTGGCGCAGCTGGTAGCTTGGCTCACCTCACAGCTAGAAGGTCCTGGGTTCAATTACCGCCGGGGACGCTGTGGGTGCTGAGGGTGTGTTTGTTCCCCCGCATCATTGGCACCCACACCCTGGGTGGGGTTGGCGAAAGGGCCTTTCTGTGTGGAGTTTGCATGTTCTCCCCGTGTTCCCTTGAGCAGCTAATGTGACCTATTCCCACAAAAACATGCACTAGTCCTGGGGCTATATACTGCCTCCTCCTAGCCTAGCCTAGAAACTAAGATCCCTATCTCAGCTGGAATGTGTCCTTAGATAATGTCTTACTTGTCCCCTCTCTCCAGTGCTGAAGCAGATGCTCTTGCAACTCAAAAGAAGGCAGAGGATTAATGCCTTTGTTTGGTTTAAGGGCAGAACATGAGAAGAAAGAATTCAGAGATGTTTCTGCATCTATCTGCTTGAATCATCTACAGCTTTTGCATTTAACAGGCTCTGTATGCAGTTCACAGCAGGAATGTCGCACTCCAATAAACTAAAACGTTTGCAGTTTTCAAAACAGCAAATGACAGAAATGACAAAGAATGTGAACAGCAAAGTTAACTTTGTGTGTAAACTGTATTAAATTTAATATTGGTAGTAAGGTTTGGAAAGGTTTGTTCTTGCATTATAAATACAGTATGCGCTGCCTATGGTGTCCTTATGAGGTACTAGGAAGTAGTGCTAATAGAGGGTACTAACTGGGTTACAGATATGTATATGAATTGGACGTGTTTGTCTTGTAAAATATTTTGAGAGGACATGGATTCTGTAATTGTTGCTAGATAAATTAGATGAATTAAATTGAACAAATATAATCAATTTAAGCTGAAAGCACCTTGTAAGCACACTAGATCCACAGAAATAGCTGATAGGCACCCTTTAAGTACTGGGCTGTCTTTTGTATTCATGCCTTTACATTTAAAACAAAAAATCTTTAAAATGCTTATTTAACATATAATAGTAATTAGGGGTGTAACGACACATGTATTCATTATTGGATTTTTCTGTACGGCTCCGTCAATTCAGTAAGCAGGTGTACCGAAACAAATACAGCTGTTTTCTACCTGAACACATGCAGAATGTTTATATGCAGAACTCAGAGTGCAGTGCAACGTTTGCTGCGCAACTTTAAGAAGTGACCCTAAAACAGAAAGGACTCCCAGCTATCACTAAATTAATAGCTACAGTAGAAACAGAAAGATGGACTGAACCAGAACTTTGTCAGTGAATGCATCTTTCAGCAGCGATAAGGTCCATAACATGCTCTGCCCTGAATGTCAAGCTGAATGTAAACATCACTGATACGGGAGAAAAGCAGCTGATGTCCAAATGGCTACCAGTAGCATCCAATCAGACCAAACTCCTTATTTTGTTTAAAATGCAAGTCAGCGAAATCCCCGTTGATAAAAAGGTATTGTCCCAACAACTGTCCATGTTGCATTCAAGTACAGCCGGGAAAGTATTTTGTCAAAATATCAAAACAACTTTAAATAGTTTTAATCATGTTCTATTATCAAATGTGGGCAAATAATTATTTAAACATTTCTAAACATTAACATAGAGTATTATTATTTTTATTATTGTTGTTATTGTTGTTGATATTATTACTTTGTTTTCTTCTCTGGCTATGTCTGCTTGTAGTATTTTATTTATTTTAAAAGCCCAATCAAATCTCTGGACAGTTCTATACTTTAAACCTTTTAAGTTATAGAACATAATAAAATCAAATTAATTTAAGAAATTCAGGAATAAAAAGGTTCTTTGTTTAAAGCTGATCAAAGTTTTTTTTAAAGTCATATGTACATTTGTTCTTATTTTTCTTAATTAAAATGTACAGAAAATGCTGATGATGATAGACAATGATTTTAAGACCCCGAATTCATACCGAACCGTGGTTTTTGTGTTCTTTTACACCCCTAATAATAATGCTTCACTCTTCTCTTTTTACAAATTCAAAGTTTAAGCAGAGCAGGTTAAAAAACAAAAACAAATTAAAAACTGAAGCTGCAGCTACTCACTTCACTGAACCTTTTTAATAAATGTTCTGTGAAAGCATGAGTGGAAGGCAACTGCAAGCGTGCGCCAACACAGTCATCAGCCCCCTCCTCGGCCCCCCAAACCTCACTCCCACCCAAATAACCTCTAAAACAGCCCATGAGCTGGCTGTCGTCCATCAGCAAGTTTGGCGCTGCAATCCTAAAACTTCTGCTCCGAGGTTTGTAGTACACACAGCCAAAAGTGATCCCCCCATGGCTGTAAACAGACAGGAATATGTTTACAGCCTTTAGGCTTATTTGTGGCTCTTCCCACTCTTTGCCATGATAGTTTTTCCCCCCGTTTTGAACGTATATTTTCCAAACTGCAAAAACTGATACAGTACATCAGTGGGCGTGATCATGCATGCTGTGTATCCTCCAGGTGTTTATCAGTATGGAAACATGAACTAAGCACATACCACTTCACTGCATGGTTTGGTTTATGTAATCAGGTCAGGAAGTCCGAAAAGAAATGCGGAAACCGACTGGTGCTTATGAGGTGCCGTTTGTAAAGTTACACAGTCAAAAATTAATGGCAATAATTTAGCCTTTCATAAGAGAAAAAATTGGGGTTTATTTTTCGAAGTCATTTTGCGTCCAAGTATTTATAAATAATGTTACTAACTAAATATTTAGCTTCCTAGCAACATTTTTATTTATTAAGCTAAATCTTTTGTTTGGGGCTACATATTTCGCTAGCAAGTGAAACTGGCTAGCTAAATATACAGTGGGGTAAAAAAGTTTTTAGTCAGCCACCAATTGTGCAAGTTCTCCTGCTTAAAAAGATGAGAGGGGCCTGTAATTTTCATCATAGGTATACCTCAACTATGAGAGACAAAATAAGAAAAAATAAATCCAGAAAATAACATGGTCTGATCTTTAAAGAATTTATTTGCAAATTATGGCAGAAAATAAGTATTGGGTCAACAACAAAAGCTAATCTCAATACGTTGTTATTTACCCTTTGTTGGCAATGACAGAGGTCAAATGTTTTCTGTAAGTCTTCACAAGGTTTTCACACACTGTTGCTGGTATTTTGGCCCATTCTTTCTTGCAAATCTCTTCTAGAGCAGTGATGTTTTGGGGCTGTCGCTGGGCAACATGGGCTTTCAACTCCCTCCAAATATTTTCTGTGGGGTTGAGATCTGGAGACTGGCCAGGCCACTCCAGGATCTTTAAATGCTTCTTACGAAGCCACTCCTTCGTTACCCGGGCGATGTGTTTGGGATCATTGTCATGCTGAAAGACCCAACCACGTTTCATCTTCAATGCCCTTGCTGATGGAAGGAGGTTTTCTCTCAAAAGCTCACTATGCATGCCCCCAATCATTCTTTCCTTTACATAGATCAGTCGTCCTGGTCCCTTTGTAGAAAAACAGCGCAAAGCACACTGTTTCCACTCTCATGCTTCACAGTAGGCATGGTGTTCTTAAGATGCAACTCAGCATTCTTTCTCCTCCAAACACGACAAGTAAAGTTTTTACCAAAAAGTTCTATTTTGGTTTCATCTGACCATATGACATACTCCCATTCCTCTTCTGGATCATCTAAATGCTGTCTAACAAACTTCAGATGGGCCTGGACATATAGTGGCTTAAGCAGGGGGACACGTCTGGCACTGCAGGATTCGAGTCTCTGGCAGCGTAGTGTGTTACTGATGGTAGCCTTTGTTACTTTGGTCCCAGCTCTCTGCAGGTCATTCACTAGGTCCCCCCGTGTGGTTCTGGGATTTTTGCTCACCGTTCTTGTGATTATTTTGACCCCACGGGGTGAGATCTTGCGTGGAGCCACAGATCAAGGGAGATTATCAGTGGTCTTGTATGCCTTCAATTTTCTTATAATTGCTCCCACAGCTGATGTCTTCAAACTAAGCTGCTTACCTATTGCAGATTCAGTCTTCCGAGCCTGGTGTAGGTCTATTACAGGTGCCATTAATACAGGTAATGAGTGGAGGACAGAGGAGCCTCTTACAGAAGAAGTTACAGGTCTGTGAGAGCCAGAAATCGTGCTTGTTTGTAGGTGACCAAATATATTTATTTTCCACCAGACTAAATTTTTAACGCAGTGCTAAATATTTAGCTAATATGCAAATTCACTTGGACTATCAAAATAAAAGCTGAGTCTTGTAAACCTCTATATAAACTCCTGTTGCTGGAGCAGTCATCATTGCTGTAAATCTATTGGGAAACGTTTTTGTTGCCATTAAAATAGCTCATCCAATGTTTTAAGCTGAGATGTTGTCATGAGGACAATAAACAAATATTAAGAGGTGACATTAAGTCTTTCCAGGAGTTTATATAGAGGTTTGCAAGACCCAGCTTTTATTTTGGTAGTCCACCTCCATTTATCTGCAAGGAGATGTGCATATTAGCTAAATATTAGCTAAATATAGGACTAAGCGGGGAGCCTTGTCCTGGACAAGCCGCAGCTTTAATAAGTCTGACTTTGGAATATGGTGTCTGCATTAAGTTTATTAATGACAAATAAAAAAATACCATTCACAGACGTCTACCCTAACAGTAATTAACTCTCCAAGATCCATAGACTTGACAGGTATGTGGGTTTATCCTCCTATTTTTTCTTCTTTTTTTTTTGCCAAAGATACATCATGAATCAACTGTGCCTATTCCTTCTCTCTGGCTGTGGCGCAATGCATGGGCCAGAAAGGCTGGCACACACATCAGATGATGCAAAGTCCTCATTTGAATACTGCTCTTTTTGCTTGTTATCATTTGCGCACACAATCTTAGTAAATCATCCGCAAATCAAGAACACGGCTTCAGCGCAAAGCAATCTTTATTTGGAATATTGATAAGTCAGGCCCTTTGTCTTTGGGATGGAAATATGTTAGTTACGAGCACCAGTAGTAAGCGAGGGCACCTCCAGAATGTTTTAAAGCTCACAGCCAGATTGGTGCCATTAATAATCTTTTATTGTGAGCGGGGCCATTGGTGAGTGTCATTTAAGATGGATCTTTATTTAGAAAAATTGTCTATTTTTAACACGTTATATTTTTTAAATAATTTTTAGTTTCAATTACACCTAAAAACCAGAGTGCATTCCTAAACTAACTTTGACCTCTGCATATTATGCAGTCTGCTGAGGCATAATATAAACAAACAGACAAACACTGAGAGCCATTTGTTTTTTGTCTGGGTAGCCAACTTATTTCTAAAAATGACCCTAATGAGTGACTTTTCTACATGTATACATGAGCTGACAGTGGCGCATAAAGCTGAATTCCCGCTTTCCTCCTCTGTCTCTAAATAACCCAGACAGCCTGCAGCCCCTCTCTCAACTTCATTGGCTCCAGCAGCCCTCTGCTCACCTCTCTTTAAACCTCTGACACCACTCTATGTGAGGTTTTGACGCCTGTGTGGGTGCACACGCTGCGTCACAGGGCAATAAAACAAAAGAGAGGTTTTGTGTGTGTTTATGCAGTTCAGGACCTTTCCACTCTCCCTGAAGTCGTTGTTGTGTGTTGTGTAATTGTTCTTGTAAACCGCAAGTTCCCCCCCTTCTTTGGTATTTTAGTTGTTATAAACACCCTCTGCGAGTTTCTTTTAGCCCCCTCTACAACACATTCCCACGTAAATATCTTCTATGAAAGCAGCCGGACTAAATGACATCTTTCTTTTAACATACTGCTTATAATTTACATGGTTCTTTTGGTGAATAACATTCTGGTTGGCAGGAACATCCACTCAGATATATTTCCTAAAATTGGTAGTGATGTGTTTATAATAATTGAATACATTCACTGTAATATGTTTTGGGTATATAATGAAATAGATTTTCTATATCTGTCGCAGTGTAAAATCGCCTTAACCATCTGTTCAATATGTCTTTATAAACTCATTATTCCTTTAATGCCTTATACAAGAAATAATGAAACAATTTCTTTTATAGTTTTTTAGATTTTTAATCTATTGGTCACTTTAATTTTTTTTAAACATTATGTGGTTTTATCTTCTTTTTGTATCAAATTTAAGACATTAGACTTTTGCAGCAATATAATTATCTTAATCCAAAATGTGCATTTAATATGCATTGTAAACCACAAGATACACTTAAACAAGATCAGTTTTCCCATTATTTAGTTTTAGTACAATTCTTGGTATTTTATAGAGAATATATAAAAAAATACATAAAAATAGACTGAGTTGTGGGAGAATTTTATTAGATGGGAGCTGTTCTATGAAACACTTGTTGGCTAATATCAGCGACTTGAGTGTGATGCTAGCGGCTAAGGCTAGCCATTGGAACTGAACAAACAGAGGCTCTTTTAGGGGCTGTTTACACGACAACGTTGCCGTTGTTGTTTAAATACGCGGGTGAAAATGCACTTCGTTTACACGACAAGGCGCGCGATGGAAAATTATTTAGTACATATGCCCGGCCTTTAGATGGCAGTGTGCCCCATGTATGCAGTGTTCAAAGGTTTCCCCCCTTACAACCCGGAAAATAAACATTTCATGATAACTAACAATGGCGGTCTTCTTGTAGTACTCCTCCGCTTAAATAAAGGCATATTGATTATTTGACGCACGTACTCTATGCGTTTCCGTTGGCGATCGCGTAGAAGCCTGATGATCTCTAAGTTTTGCTTACAGAAACCAAATAACTTCAGAAGCTGCATCAGCAGTAACTGCATACCTGGATCCGCCATTGTTGTTTTTTCTGTAGAAAGGCAGAGTGCGCAAGTCCAACATGTCCGTAGGTGGCTGGCAGCGATGTCATCGTTTTCGGATAGGAGAGAAAAACCTCAGTTTTGCTGAAAAACGTTGTGTAAGCAGCCCCTTAGGCAAGTTGAAGACTAGATGCACCACCACGTTCTGGATCATCTCCAAAGGTTTCAGTGTACAGTCTGAGAGACCAGTTAGGAAACCTTCAAGGCAGCAGATGACTATACACTGCAAACAAGAATGTTAAAAGTGTGACATGCATTTAAATTTAGCCCCTCTGGGGGAACACTTTGTAAAAACACCTTTCAAAAAAAGTAAAGCTGCAGGTCTTTTGGGAATGTCTCTACTAGTTCTTCCACATCTAGAAGCTGAAATTAAATCAGATTCTGAACTGGATTTAGGTCTGGACTTTAGGTGGAGACAAGCGAACAAGCCATGTAGAGACTTGGAACAATCAATTTGTTCTTTACATTTTCCTAAAACAGACCAGATTTCTGGAGTGCATATATAATAACTGTCCTGTCCTATCTGAGCTGTGGATCTCTGCAGCTCCTACATAGCTACCTCAGCTCTCTTGGCTGCTTTTCTGATTTTTGCTTTATTTGCCTGTTCTGATAATTCAGATCAACAGCTGTTTCTTGGCTGCTTTGCAGCTCTTGTTACTCTTATATGATGGTTTGAATAGTGCTCTGTAATATGTTCAAAACCCTGCTTTAGACTTCTTCGTACTTTTATTTTGGACATTTCTTCTATGTTCCTTAGTCTTCATGATGCTGTATGTTCACTAAAGTTCATTAATAAACCTCTGAGGTCTTCAGAGAACTGTTGGATCTATTCAAACATTAAAGTACACACAGGTAGGCTTTATGCTCTGCGTGACATTTGGAAGCAATTGGTTACACTTGATTTTATGTGGGGATATCAGAGTAAATGGGATTGAATAGAAATGTTCAATGAACTCTTAAGATTTTTATTTTTTTAATGTTTGAGAACCGTTTTATCATTTTTCTTCCACTTCACAGTTACGTGCTGCTTTCCGATGGTGTTCTACATAAAATCCCAATTCATCCCATAATGTGCTCTGTATAAATGTTTGAAATTTTGAAGAAATTCAAAAAAAAATCAAATTGTCATGAGATCAATTGATAGTTTGAAATCCAGCTTTTTTTTCCTTTTATGACCTTTGATAATAATGTAAATATTATTTATTTACTATTCTCAGGCAGAATGTTTAATTAGGGATTCGATTGTTCACTAATATTTAGTAAGTACATATATTTTTATTTAAATTTGCTTGTAGTTTGCTGGGCTGCAATTTTATGAACCAGTATTGCTATCATTTTAAATTGGCTTTCGAAAATGTACAAGGTCTTTAAAATGTCGCAATCTGTGATAAGAAAGACAAGAAAGAAGACTATTACTTTATTACACAATCTGAAATCTTCCTGTTGATTCCCCACTGAGCTTTTAGATAACATCCTCCGCTGTGTTTTACATCATTCTATTGTTGTGTGGCTCTTTATCCCCTTTAATTGTACGCTATTACCAAACAGAGCGAGTGCGGGCAAACCTTTATCTGTGCTGAAAGCCCTGCTTACTGTAATGATAATCTGCTGATACATGGAGCTCCACTTGACAGAGATGAATGTGGCAGGCACACACAAACGCACAGACAAAAGCACCATCTTTGCAGTAATTGTAGCATTACTTCAGTCTGTGGACACGTCATGCTGGGCGCAATATAAAGGTGCGTCTGTTTGCAGGGAGTAATAAATGTGTGCAATCTGTCAGAGAGGGTACACACTGCAGTTCTAGTTATTAAGGGCTGTTGTGAGGAGGATGTCTACAAACCTTTGTGTGCAGAGGTGAATGCCGGCAGCGGAAAAGCAGAACTTGTGACGGTCAGCTGTGGATAAATAGATCGTTATGTCTCTATAAAAATGTAACAGATTAACCCATGAATAAAAACAAAAGTTAAACATATGAAAGTTGCTCCCAGAAGTCGGATTGTTGCCACTTCTAAAGGAAGAGGCTGAGACGCCCTGACCTGAATCTGACTGTCAAACTGTTCCCAACTCAAAATTCTTCAAAGTGAGAATGAACGTGTACTGTAATGACATGTTTTCCTTCTATAATCTTTAGTTTCCTCTGTATCGCTCGCTTGGGGGTCTTCCTATTTTCCAGCAGAGTTGTGAATGTTATGTGGATTTTTAGGATGTAAAAGTTATTTTTTGAACAGTTTCAGGAATGCTAAATTAGCATCGAAAGTAGATCTGAAGGTGTGGTCCTACCTTTGGGTTGCCAGTCATCCATAAATGATTCCAGTTTTTTTCACTGTCAAATCAGTGAGGAATGCTGTTCCATGTTTTTCTTTAAAATTCACCAAAAATCTTTTTATTTGTAACAAATGACCTAGCTAAGGCTGGTAGACCATAAATTAAATGAGATAAAAGCAGTTGAGTTGTTATAATTATAAAATGATTCTGTGCTTTGTAGCTTTAAAAGTATTTTGTGTTGCTCAAGTCTTCATACCCTTGGCAGATTGTTTATTCAACACAGACGTTGGTGTCTGATAGAATGTTTGCTACAATATGACAGCTAACTTCCTGTGCATAAATTAATAAACAAATATGAATTCAAATTTGATTTTCAAGTCACTGATTGGCCGAATTGCTAGAGTTTATTACATTAGTTGACCCCCCCCCCCCCCCCTTCCATGGACTCATCATCTTCACAAATTTACTAAGACTTGAGGTTTGGTCTGATGGATAATTTTCCTGTTTCACACTAGTTTGTGTCTAGGTTTTTAGCCATCTAGTGGATAACCTAAATAAAAGCCCACGGTTTTAGAGGGAGTTCTATTTCTTGGTTAATACGGCCACTTTACACAAGGCACCAAAACAATTTGTTTGTTTATAAGCAAACTAAAACTTTTGGGTCTAAACACATAAAAACATGCAGCTGAGGAAGAAGTATATTGGATATTTATAAGTGAATTAATATTGACCTTATGTAAGGTTTCTATGCTGAATAATGCATGGACTCCTGCTCTGTTTTGCCCTGTCCTCCTCCGCACGTGTAGATTTCTCCGGTATTTTGCAGGTAAAGGTCATTTTTGCGGCGTGTTCAAGTGGAGTTTGGTTTCCAGATGCTGGCAGTATGAGGAGCCACAGCAGGGGTGGTCGAGGTCCACTGCTGCTTTTTCATTTTAGTTTTGTGTGTTAAAGACCTTAAACAGATTCAAGATTCTTTCTTTAACAAGAAATAAAGATTAAAACGTTTCTGGCATCAGCTTTGAATTTTATTCTGATAGGAAATAGAGGAGAAAATGTGGTCACAGTCAAGGACTAGCATTAGTATTTTACTTTTTTTGATTATAGAAATGGTTTAAACATTTACTGTATCAGTAGAAGACTTGTTCCACAGCTACCGTAAAATGAAACTTCCTTTTAAATATGTCTGTGGGATAGACTGGTTAGGTCCTTATAAACATCTTTCTTTGACATATATTTGTTCTTAGGGGAGATGTCCCTCTTGAAAGAGATAAAAACCAATTACTCTGCTGCAGTCATCTGTATCCTTATTAAATATCAAATCAATTCTAAATGCAATCAATTTGGTTTTATATGGGATCAGTAACAATCCTCAGCTCATAATCCCTGTTATAAAAATCTCATTTACCTACATGGATTATGTTCTTATGAGAGAAACCATTTATTATTAGGCACGGCTGTCTGCATGCTGGGCATTTAATGTGGTTTGATAAATCTAGGATGCTTTATTGGTTCCGGTAACAAGGAAAATATGGAAAATAAATCCTATTTCCTCAGCCCGCTTTCTATTTTCTTCAAATCATTCTTCTTGACTTTTTTGACCACAGGCTCTATCATTGAACAGAAAGTCTGCTTCGGGTGGACAATTTATCATTCAAGTAATGTTTTTCATGCGTGGACACGTCTCCTGGAACACAGTGCCTTGCACACTTCCTAATCATTTTCTAATTTTTTCACATTACAGCCACAGACTGTAGTGTATTTTATTCAAAGTTAATGTAAGGTAACAACACAAAGTAGACCAAAAATAAACTTTTTGGCTTAAATGCAAAATGTGCTAAGGAAACCTTACGCTAAACACACTAATCCCATGGTGGTGGCAGCATTATGATATGGGGATTCTTTTCTTTAGAAGGGAGATTTCGATGTAAAGATTATGAAGGGAGCTGGATTCTTCGAGCATTCTTAAGCCTAGTTCATGCTCCGTCAGCGGAGGTGCGGAGACACGCAGTGCCATTATCAACGCAAGGGCTCTCCGAGACAGACACCTTAAGGACAGACGGAGTGGAACCCAATTTTTGTCGAACACAACAGAGAGCACACGTCTGATTGGTCAGCACAACATCAGCCCAAGATCATCTCACCAGAACGGTGCTCTATAGTTGATGTAATTAGTAGTGAACGCTGTTTTTGGGCAGTAGATGGTTTATATTGTAAGGACAGTTTATCTAACATGGTCTTCCGGCATTTTTAAACACCAGGATGTGTAGAAACAGACCACTGTGTTTGTTTGTTTTACATGCGTTTTACATCCGTTTTCAGAGTTTTCAATGAGCTGCACTTCTAGTAAAAAGCTTTCCAGCTCTCTGTTGGCCATTGCTCCTTGAGTGGATGTGCATTTACAAGCTGAAGTAAATAAACTTTCGTTGACCAGAGACGTCACTGCAATGGTAGGCAGACCTTCCAGAAAAGGTCTACACCCCCTGCTGTCCTGGTGGGGAATTGCTTTGCAACAACGGAGAAGTATAAAAGGAAAATGTCTATGTCAATTTGTGTGTGGGTGAGTGCAGACTTTCTGATGGAGAAATATAAACAAGGCTTTAGAGGAAAACCTGTTAGAGACTGAAAAAGACTTGCTGATACGTTACATACTTCTGGGTCAAATCTGTCTTTTTTTGGAATACCCTTTCTTTTTTTAAATATATTTTTTCATTGTTTTTTTCGTGGCGGAAGACCCTTTATATGTAAATTTACATATTATAAATTATTTGAAAGCTAAGATTCTCGGGATTACAATGATGGATGGCAATCAAGCTATAAAAAACTGTAGACAAACTGTAGAACAGAGCAATCTTAGAAATAAACGGTCCTTTTACATCCGCAAGGCTGCAATTAATGTACTCCAATAATATAGCAAGTCCTATGTCCTCAATCCAACATTATCTGCCACTGAAAACCTTCCTAATTTCCTTCCTTTCGTGAATTCTTAGTTTTCATCTTTTCTACCGTTAGGATACTCATATTAGCCTACAAATTACACAGCACCCTTCTTCTTCTTTGTGATGTTTATTCGCAGTTGGCAAACAACAAATTGGTGCAATTACTGTCATCGACTGGTATGAAATGTAGACCAGAATGTCATTAAGGTTGTACTTGCCTCTCTAAGACTGTTGATGTATTTGCATTGTCCCTGCTTATGCTAGGTTTGCTCTTGTTTTCATTAAGCCAAGCTCTAATGTCCATTTTTGCATTCAACTGTATCAAATTATCTTCTTTACTGTCCCAATTAATAACCTACAGCTTCCTACTGGTTATCTTGGGTCAATACATTGCATGGTTGCAGCTTAATTTACAGGGGTGTTGTAATCTGTCTTGGGCATGTCCGATACCCGAATAGGCAGGCCCAGCCCCCAAGACCTGTCCATTGGCCTGAACCCATTTAAGAAATTGTGGCAAGATTAAAAAATAGCTGTTTATATATCTACCCCATCCATATTCTGACTGAGCTTGAGCTATTTTGCAAAGTAGAAGAAGAAAACTTGCCGCTGTAATTTCAGCCAAACTTGGTTCTGCAAAAACTTTTTACTCAGGGGGGGTAAAAACAAATGCATGCCACACTCGTTTGTGTTGGTCTATCACATAAAATCCCAATAAAATACATTGTGGTTGTAATGTGACAAGGCACTAGAGTTCAGGTAAAACCCCTATGGTTTTGTATTCATTTTCAGAATGCTGCAGCCAAAGAAGCTTTCTAGTCATTATCTCTAAAGCCTCCAGAGTTAATGATGTTGATGTATTTTTCTGTATAAACACTAAGGTGCAAAAAGCCACCACATCCAATTTTTTTTGAGGTGATCTGAGGTTTGTTTTTTGACCAATCTGAAGTGAAAAAAACATGCTGGCTTTAAAGATGCTGATTTTTTTTAATACCGCATAATATTTATCATTCCCCCAAAAGGTAGAGAGAATTGAATAAATCCTACAATATATGAAAAAAAAATCAAGTTGGACATTATAACAATGTCATGATGTGATTTCTGTCCCCGTCTTTGTCCGTCCCTGTGCCCTTAAATGTTCCCAGCTGTCCTAGGTTTCGAAATTTACAAATAGCAAATATTTTGCACTGTAGTTGTGAATGAAGCGCTTTTGTTGTTGTGTGTCATGTTAGCAGCCACTTGTAGCTGGCAGATTTGTTTCTGTGTATGACTGGTGGCAAACATACCATTGGTCAATCTGAAGCAAAAACTATGAAAACATTGTGCAAAGTTAGAGTTCTGTAATAAATTGACAGCGGAAAGAAAACAGACTAGAGTATACACTTTAAGTGTCTTTGGAAGAATGGTGCTTTTTATGTTCTATTAATTTAAATAGAAAATAATTTCAGATTTTTGTGTCATTTTTGTCATGTATGACTTATTTTCTAATACAGAATATTTATTATTTCTATTTAGATTTTAAAGTAATTTCCGTAAAAGCTGATTGGAAGTTTATTTATTTTTATTTTTAACCAGATAGAGCAGGAATACTTTAAATATGTTAAAATCAAAGTCTTTAAGTAAACGGAGCATGATTGAGGATTAAGGATTGGACCATGTTTCCTCTTTTATGGAAATCAAAATAGGGTCACCCTTAGGCATGGGCCGGTATGAGATTCTGACGGTATGATAACCGTGGGCAAAAACTATCACGGTTTCACAGTATTATGATTACAGCCCTAAAATGTGTATTTTGAATGTCTGTAATTTTCTTTTAAGGAAAAACCTTTTTACAGAGGCAGATATGATAACTAACTAGCATGCTAAGATAAATCATCATTCGCATGCTAGTTACCATATCTGCCTCAGTTTAAAAAAAAGTTAATAAGGATAGAGATGAAGAAAAGGTAGTTACCATATCTGCCAAGGTAACAAGCTCTTTTCACTAATGTCAGTCGCTAATACGCTCGTTCATTTCAAGACAGCATTAACCTTACCTTGAATTTAGCATACAACGATGGGTGGTGCTCCCGAACATGCACAATCATATGCGATGTATTGCCTCCTCGGGCTGCCACTGTTCTCAAGCACGTTTTGCACGTCGGGCGACCTTCTTCTTCCAAGCCGTGAACGTCTGGCTTTTTATGGTAGCCGAAGTATTCCCAAACATCCGCTTAGAGACGGTGGAAAAAGCTCAGTCATCACATAGCCTGCAGCGCTGGCCGCTTGTCAGTCACAACCATCATCTCTCCCTGACGAGATGTCACATAAAATAAAATAACGCTTATACCGCAGGGACGGTATGACCGAAAATTTTTGTGGTTTTGAAACCTTGACTTTTTCATACCGCGGTATACCTTGAAACCGGTAACCGGCCCATGCCTAGTCACCCTAAATTATATTTAAATTGCCAACACACATTTGCTTTAGCTGTCATTGAAAATGCGACCCTGATATAATTATGAAGCATATTTTTGACAGCATTTTGCATTACGTGCATCTGCGCAATATAATATGCCATGATTACACTGTTCTGCAGGCTGCGCGCGGGGGACTGGTGTGTGTCTGTAAATGGAGCTAGACAGACAACCGGTTTATGTGAGAGTTCTTGTGATTACTGTTTTGTACGGCGTGATTGCGGCCACCAGCAGTCGGCATTAAAGCTTTCGATTACAACCATTGTCTGCATCTATCGGAGAACATTACAATATTTTAAACATTCAGGCCTGTAAGGCCCACATCATGTTTTTACATGTTTCTTTTCCGCTATCATTTACTGCATTCCGGGACCTGTGCGCGTCTCTGGTCATGCCTGCGCTGTCATGTACTTTGCGTTCCGGCACCTAATGATTTACAAATTAAGCACTGAAGCCACAGCACGTTGAATAACGTGGACGTTCTTCGATCTCCCTGTAGACTGTTAAAGCAATATCACACGAGAGGCAGCGTTGTTGTAGCCTACTCTAACATCAGCAACGATCAGCTCTCATGGAATGTCTCTTGTCCAATTAATTTCAAAAATTAACACGACATAAAATCGACCAATCAGAATTTTGGTCGACTCAGAACGCATCGACCAATAAGTCGACCAGTCGACTAGGACTTTACAGCCCTATATGTAATACATAAATTTACTATGTGATTCTTTTGTATGTTTTTGCTTTTCCCAATTTCTGCTCCTGTTGTCTGTTTGTCAACTTTGTTTCTGCTGATGCTGAAGTCAATTTTCCTCGGTGGGATCAATAAACTTATTTTAAAAACAATTTTTAAAAAATTATGAATTTAACTCTGACTTATTAGTCTGTACGGCTCAGGCCTGGGGGACCTGGCTCGCCCGTTCGGGTATCGAGCCTGCCCAAGACAGATTTCAATGCCCCTGTAAATTAAGTTGCAACCATGCAATGTATTTACCCAAGACAACCAGCTAATGGTGCTGTAGGCCTCAAAGAAGACATTTTGATACAGTTGTATGCAAAATTAACATTAGAGCTTGGCTTAATGAAAACAAGAGCAAAGCTAGCACAATCAGGGACGATGGTAATACTGTAGATCACCAGTCTTAGAGAAGAAAGTACAACTTAATGACATTCTGGTCAACACACCATACCAGTTGGTGGCTGTAATGCACCAATTTGTTGTTTGTTTGCCAGCCACCAATAAATATCACATAAAAGAAGGAGGGTGTTGGGTTATTTTTGCGCTAATATGAACAAGCTAACGGTAGCTCTGATAAAAACTTTGCGAGAAATACACACAAGGAAGGGAATTATCAAGGTTTTCAGTGGCAGATTATGTTAGATTGTGGATGTAAGACTTGTGGAATAGCTATGCCATTGGAATACATTAATTGGACCTTTGTGGACATAAAATAAAGATTTTTGTTCGAGACGGCTCTGTTCTGTCAGTAATATGTGGCTTCAAACGGATTGCACATTATCTTGCTTTCTGAGTGGTTTGACAATAGTGTTTACTGTATCTACAGTTATAATTGTATCATTGATTTGCATACATCATTGGATGTCACAAGAATCTCAGCTTTCTAATGACGTATAATATGTATGTGAACATAAAAAGGTTGTCGCAAACAGGCAAATTTGACGCAGAAGTATGTAACGTACCACCAACGGGGTGTTAAAATGCTAAGAGGTTAAATCAAAGGACTGTTTACGAGGCCCCCCTAGCTAAATTTCTCTGGTGCCAGATCTGGTACAGCTTGATGCTTTAAATAGACTTTAAGTAATACTACCTGTTGATTCCACCTGATTATATTAAGAAAAAATGATATTTGAACTGACATGACCCTATGTGGAAAAAGTCGTTGCATTCAACCCTTTATAAATGGTTGTGCCACCCTTGGCAACAACATCTGTCCACCGTCATTTGCAATAACTGATATTAAGTCTTCTACATCACTGCAGGGGAATTTAACCCACTCCTTGTTGCATCGTTTTTGTAATTCAGCCATATTGGAGGGGTTTAAGCATGAACAGCCTGCTTAAGGTCATGTCACAGCATATCAATCGGACTTAAGTCTAGACTTTGCCGCACACCTCCGAAATCATCATTTTTTAAATTTGAATATACCATTCAGAGGTGGAACCTCTGTTGTGTTATGAAATAACCAAAACCTGCTTACATTTAAGTTCACAAGTTGATGGCCAGACATCCTTCAGGATTTCCTGGTAAAGTGTAAAACTCATGTTTCCATCAATTAAAGCTGCAGTCCGAAGAATATATTTATGTATCAAAGTTTTATAAATCTTTAAAATGATAGTGGGGTTCAATACTATGATAAAAGGCTAGTGCTTCACAACACTTGTTATTTTTCTTAATCCCACCTTCCTCCCACCCCTATGCATTTCACACTGAGCGCCTAATTTTTTTAGCCAATAGAATTAGAGTTTCCACATTGTTGGATGTCAATCAACTTGCATGCGGATCGCGCAAACATGTGAACATGGGGCCGCGCACACAGACCTCTCCGTATCTTCCCGTTTACAGTCGCCATATTGTGAGAGAGTGTTGTGGTAGAATGATAAATGTCCAAAATTTTCTTATCGAAAATGCTACGTGAAGGAATTTGTGTGTCTATTTAGAGATGGTCACTGTGACGCGGTGGATTGTGAACTTGGGGGGGTGCGGCTGAATTGCAGATAGCACTGGCGCCGGTGTGACGCACGAACTAGGTATAAAATCTGGGTGTTAATAATAGAAGGAGAGTCTAGTCTGGTGCTTGCCGGAGAGTCTTGCTGGTGTATTTGGAGATGACAGAACTGTATGTCATCAATGCTTTTATTGTTTTGGGAGGGACCTTGGTACATCGGATTCAAAAAATCTCTCTTCCCTCAAATACTCCGGACTGCAGCTTTAACACAAGTTGTCCAGGTCTTAAAGCAGGCAAGCGGCCACAGACTACCACATCTTTGGGAGATGTGACATAAACATTGTTGGATCTGTTTGGTCAGCAGTGATTTTTGTCTCAGAGCACTTGCAAGAACTCTATTTTTGCCCAATCTCTTTCCTTAGATCTTGGCATGATGAGTTGCTGTTTAAGATATTTTTGTTGACTTCATAATCTACAGATCTGGAAGTACTGAGACCTTAGTGTGGCTAGTAAAGTTAAAGCAAAAAATCTGGCTAATTACAGTTAATTCTTGGGGGCAATCATGTTTTTTACTTAGAGCCAGGTTAGTTTTTCTTTTACTAGATAAAAAACCTTTTTTGAAAACTGCTTTTGGTATTTAATCTGTTTATCTGAGATGATCTGAAACAAATCAAGTGTGAAAAAGCAAAATAGGAAATCTGTGTTTCAACTCAAGGTAATTCAAGGTGCTTTACATGATTAGGGACAAAGCACATAAAGTAAAAACAGCAATAAAGCAAGAAGCATACACAAAACATATGATACATGAGAACATTACTCAAAGACAGCTCTAAACAGATGAGTTTTTAGTTTTGATTTAAAAGAACTGAGTGTTTCAGCAGCTTTGCAGTTTTCTGGAAGTTTGTTCCAGATTAGAGGAACATGGAAACTGAAAGCTGCTTCTCCTTGTTTGGTTCTGATTCTAGGGATGTTGAGTCGACTGGAATTAGAGGACCTGAGTGGTCTGGGGGGGGATTGGTATAGTAACAGCAGATCTTCAACATACTTTGGTGCTAAGCCATTCAATGATTTATAAACTAGTAAAAGTATTTTAAAGTCTATTCTCTGAGCTACAGGGAGCCAGTGTAAGGACTTTAGAACTGGGGTGATGTGCTCTACTTTCCTGGTTCTAGTGAGGAACACGAGCAGCAGCGTTCTGGATCAGCTGCAGCTGTCTGATTGACTTTTTAGCCAGAATCGTGAGGAAACCATTGCAGTAATCAATCCGACTGAAGATAAACGCATGGATGAGTTTTTCCAGGTCCTGTTGCAACATCAGTCCTTTAATCCTAGAAATGGTCTTCAGGTGATAGAACGCTGACCTTGTTATTCCCTTTATGTGACCCTGGAGGTTCAGGTCTCAATCCATCACTACACCTAGATTTCGGGCCTGATCAGTAGTTTCTAGCTGTATTAACTGAAGCTGTGTGCTGATCGTTCCTCTTTAGGTCCAAATATGATTACTTCTGTTTTGTTTCTGTTCAAGTAGAGAAAGTTATGGCACATTCATCCATTGATTTGTTTGATGCATTTGCTCTATGCACTGTATATCAGCAAGTTCATAACACTTGGAATATTGGAAATAAATATATTTCCCAACAATTACTGCACTCCTAATAGTCTATTTGCGATATAAATATTGAACATACTGATATTGCGATGATGATATATTTGTAAAATACATTTCAGCCCTAATACAAATACAGTTACTACATCAGTACTTCTTCCTCTGTAACCTGCTGTTACATTAGTCATGAAAAGGTCAGCATATTGTGACATTTGCTTTTTGTGAGCAACAATAACAGATGGGGCAATAGAAACTGTAGCAATTAGTAGAGCTCTATGTGTGGAGACCTTAAGGAAGCAGGTGGGACTTCCTTTTAGTACATGTTTTACATTTTTATTAGCTAAAAATAACATGAGAGCAGCATCTCAAAAGAACTCCCTGTCACCCTTTTTTCAGGATTTAGATGTCAAAACCAGCAAATAACACACAAAGAAACAAAACAAAATTAACTTAATCATTGGAAGTTGAATATAACATTTTCATGATATTCACTATGATGTTTTTGCAGTTTACCTAAAGGAATAAACCTTATCCCCCTTGACAATAAGGTAGTCTGTGTCTGAGTCATTTTATCAGCCAGATTATTACTTTAGAAAATAGCAAAGATCAAATAAACATACAAAATTTTGCATCAATTTTTCATAAAATTAATCAAAAAATTTGAACAATTTGAAACAAAAAGCATTTCACAAGTACTAAAATGTCTAAGTTAAGGTAATTGTTTGGGGTTAAAACTGAAAACATTTTAGCTGTAACACACGATAAAGATACTTTCTATGACCTTACCTTGTGTTTCTCTATATTTACACATTAATGCCTCCACTGATGTGGAACCCCACCAGCTATCTCTGAACGGATATAAATGCTATGCTGGTTCATTTTGGGGGGGAAGGAATAACACTGGTACCAGCAGAGAGTAACGATAACATTAACAGTACATGAGAAAAAGAAATCCATGGACATCCCATTTTGCTCTGTTAAGAACGGAGAAGCAAATAGTGCATCTGTCCCCAGCCTTGATGGTTTCTCTGCAACATACAGAGATGTAGTTTGGGAGCAGCATGGAATTCAGAAATTTTTAAATGGTAAAATAATGTCTGCAATATCTGGTCACTTTTATTTCCAGATTCATGACACAGATTGCCCTAGATGCATGCAGACACACACATCAGGTCCAAATTGGAAAACTCTGTCGGCTGCACTGTGGCCAACTTCATATATGAAGTCTGCATGTTTTTCGGCCTTTTCTAAGACTGTAGTTAAGTTTTTGCCTGTACCTTGGAAAGTTGCTGCCAGACTGTCCAGGCCAGTTAAATTAAAGCAACCACAGCTACTTTCACTCTATTTTTAGGTTAACTCTGTAATCAGTCTTTCTTTTATACTTTGTTTCTGTTTTACAAAGTTATTTAATCTTTAACAGGTTGCCTTGGAATTTTATTTGTTCTTCTCTATATGTTACAAATTAGTATGATTAGCAACGAAAAAGCAATTTCATGAGCCTTGAAAAAGGGGCTATTAGCATGCATTAAAAGTTGGAAGTGTGTGTGGCGGTGATGGCAGACTGCAGACATTAAATATGTGTCATTTTGATGTCTCTTTGAAGGCTTCCTGTTTAATTTTCAGAATGCTTTTAGTGGTGTTTGACTCCGCATGAGGACCTCCAAAGAGTTTCCAGCTGGCTGACTGGGACAGGCAGCAAAGGTGGAGGAAAGCATTCATCTGTAAGCGTGTGAGTGACAAGGCCAGGGTTGAAAGTCTGATGATGGTGTAATGAGACGAGCTTCTACTGGCTGCTGGCGTTATAGAGTGAATAAAGAATTAATAAACATGCCTCACTTTTATCCAAAGAAATTATATGATAAGCATATAACGCATAATTTAATAATGGGTACCATTATTTTCTAGGTTTGTTTTTTATTTGGTATAAAACACCAGTAATCAGCAGAAGATGAAAATGACCTGACAGGTAAAATTACTAACATCAGTGTAAGCAAACAAACAGCTTTGCTAGTGGTTGGCATTTTAAATTTTCACAAATCTGTAACCCACTCATGCAAATAAATTTTCTCTGACATTTCATCACAGTTTTTACTGCCTTGTCATTTATGACAAAGTTGTGAAATGCAGCAATTTACCAGGAAATTAGGCGATTGATAACAGCCCTCTATGCTTCACTTTATTGTTTTATTTATTGTTCTGAGCTCATAACTGTAGTTTATTAAATTTCTTAATAAAACAGAGAACAGATTCATTCTGTCGTTTAGTTTTTTTTTATGTGTGTATGTATGTATGTATGTATGTATGTATGTATGTATGTATGTATGTATGTATGTATGTATGTATATACAGACAGCTCCAACCCCCCCCCCAAAAAAAAAAAAAAAAATATATATATATATATATATATATATATGCTTTCATATGCTATAATTACATCACACTGTGTGTCAAATTCACTGCTGCTGTGTCAGGTTATCTTATGCTGTATTAGATTAATTACAAATAAATGAGGAAATACATGTGAGCTTTCTTTCTAAAATGTTTTTATAAAACTGAAAGACATTTTTTCACTAAAACCATGTTTTACAGAAGGTGAGATGCTATGTAAAATCTTACTGAAAATATAATCGAATATAATCCACCTTAATTTAAAAAACACACTAGATATTGCAATTGCAATGTTCTCTCTTTTTGAATTGACTTTTTACAGTAAAGCCAACTGATCAAATTTCCATAGCAGGTTTCATAAAGGGCCAAGTGTGTGCTACCAAATATGAGAACATTCAAGGTTTGATTTGAAAGTGAGCAGCGTGTTCTTTTTTGAATAACAAATTACCTGTACGACTTGTGAAGTTTTCTTTTCCGCTGTGACAAACCAACTCAGGATGGACTTTTAAAAACCTCAGTACATCGCCATGATATCAGTGACTAGCCGGTTAACTTTAAATGCCAAAAAAAAGATATCAGTGAATAAGTAAATAAATAATTCAGGTAATTTTGTTTTAAATGACAGTATGTTGCCTAAAACATAAAAGAAAAACATAGAAAAAATATGTTCTTTAAAGAACAAAACTCACTCTGGTTCATTTAAATTGATGATATATTTAATTAACATGAGAGTTATATGTATGACATTATATACTGTACCAAAACTTGGATGTTGCTCTTCTTTTTTGCCTGATTTAATATTCTGTGATTTGCAGATATGTAAATCACTCTGCCCACCCCCAACTCCACCACTTACTTGCTGTTTTGAATCCATGAGTCGGTAGTCTTTTGTTGCTGCAGTGCAGTTCTGCAGAGTGACGTATCTTTGATCAGACAGAAAAACACAATGACATGGAAGCCAGCCCTCAGAAAATAAACTAATCCACTTTTTTAATGGTTACTATTTGGTTTAATTTCCTTCTTTTTTTATCTCACTAATTTAATGTTTTCTGCACTCTTACCTCTTCATCCAATGAACTAAAAGCTTCAGTTTTCTTTTAAAACACATGGACACAATTATTTTTTCATGCAATTGTCCATAAATGTGCCCTTAATTTCCTTGAAATGGAAACAGATGCTGGCAATTCTTAGAAGAATTGGAAAAAAAAAAAAAAAATAGGTGCACAAAATTTTTTGAAGAACATGCTATGAGTAATGAAGAACCAAATTGCCTCCGACTTTGAAAGGAACAGGACATTCTGCTGATTTCTTTGCATTAGGTGTCACAAGGACAACCTGTAACTGAGAGAACCAGCTGAGAGCATAAACAGATAAAAGAAGTTGGTGGCGTTCTTTTGAAAGAGAACATGAAAGGGAGATAAAAACAGAATCAAAAGTGGGTAAATGATGTGCTCAAGCTGCAGTTTCTCTAAAGCAATACGTTCAGCTTGTAGCTCACATTTTCCATGTCCCAGGTTGAGAAATATGTGAGAGAATCTATACGAGACAGCAAGCACAATCTAGCTGAAAACGCAGCCCAAAGTTGCAAAAAATATATACAGAACATCAAACCTGGGTACAGTGTATATCACGATGACCACCCAAGAGAAAAGTAGCAGTGGTAAACTTTCCATCTTGATTGAGAGTTTATAAATTGGAGAATAAGTCAGAGTATTGTCCAGTTGGGAGGAAAAAGTAAGGACAAATCTAATCTCCCAGCAGCAGATTAGAAATCTACAAAACCAGCACCCCGTTCATGGATTTAAAAGACCTCTGTTGTGAGCCCAGTCTGGCTGTGATCACCACAGTGGAGCACTGCTGTGACCCAATTTGCAGGTTAAAGCGATACATTTTTCACAGCAGTCAGGTAGATGTAATTGCTGTTCTAGTTCTGACCAGCTTTATTAGTCTGACGTGCGCAGACATCTGCCAGCATGTGTTTCTGAACACTTTTGGAATGACAACGTAAAACATGAATGGAAGTAGGTAAAAGTCTCACATTTCAACAAATAAGTTGTCTGTTCTTTACTCATAAGGGTTCAGCTACATAACGGTAGTTTAACTATTAAAAATTAATCCAAGGACACCGTATTTCACCCCTCTAAAACTCCATAAGTTCAGCCACATTTAGTTTTCTTATAGCGGTGTGTTCTTTGGAACTAAACAGACAATAATAGCACAAACTACAGGGGCGGTGTTTGGAAGGAAAGCCAGAATGCACATACACAACCTGCTATTCATTTGGCTAAGCCATTGAATAAACTAAGTTTCTGCTGTGGCTAATTGTCAGGATTAGATATCCAGAAGAAACATATGGAGAGCTATTATTGATTTAATTTAACACGACATCAGCAGTCGTTTTGTATTGACAGGGTACAAATTTGATAAAAACTATGGTTAAAGAACTCATTTTGTTACCTGTGCAGCTTTATGCTAAAAAACATCCATTGCTGTCACATAGATGACTCAGCTATAGCTTACTTCCATGGTGGTACATAAACCATGTCCTTGGGTTGTTGTTACCAGCGTTAGACCGATATATCGGTCGGCCGATATACCTCTTTAGAAGAGCTGATTTCTTCTGTTTGGCAACAGAAGCCAAGTATTATACATTTAATACTTGGTCAGTTTATTGATTTGTTTGATTAACTTTTGTAAAATGTTTTATTTTAATACTTTGCTGTGCACAAAGTTAAGATTCAAGAGTTGGTTAATTTCACTGTTCAAAAATGTATTAGGTTCAGAAATGTTGTGCATCCACTGTTGTTATTAGTGTGCCATTTCTGCAGAAAATAATGTGGAAAAACATTCTGATATCAGTCATAAAAATCGGCAGCCCGTATCGGCCATTGGCTGAATATGACCTTTACACATCGGTATCGGCATCGGTAATCGGCAACATAATTGTTCAAAATATTCCCTTTTTAAATATCTTTTTTGTCAAGTTAAAAAATATGGAAAAATAGGCAGTGGTGCTCCTAAGTTCCCGATGGCACATCATCATCATCATCATCATCATCATCATCCATGTATGGTTATGCCTTCCTCTGGTGTAACTGAAAAAGCTCTTTGGAAATGAAGATGTACTTTTTAAAATTAAAAATCATGAAAATAAATGCAGTTGTGCTAGACGTAATTTATTTATGCTTTATGCTTCAATATTTCTAGGTTCCCTGGCTCTAGAGTATAATATTTGACCTTTAAAAGTGTGTTCAAGACCACATGTGATTTTAGCCCATGGCTGCAAATGCAGAGAATAACAATATAAGTAATTTCTGGGAATTGGATCTTGTCAACTCATATTTCCCTCTGCTCTAACTGAAAAGTTTCCCTGTCTCTGCTAATACTGCAGGTCGTTAGCCACATTTTTTTACTCTTGCATAAAAATGTTTTTTTCAAGCAGCATAAACGGAAAAAAGCAACAATGTAAAGTTAAATCAATTGTTGTGCTCAACTATCCAAACTTTTCTGAGCAGAAACAGATGGAGTTTTTCTGCAGGAAGAAATGAAATGTGTAGGTTTTTAAAAAAATATGCATAAAATCTATGTAAGTTCACAGAATCTAAATTAAGCTGTCAGAGAGGTGGGAAGAGAAACACATGGCTTTTTCCCTCTTCTCCTCTGCTACTCCATGAACTGAGATGATTCATGACTGTAATGTGGTGAAAAGTCTCAGGTGTGGGTGTTTAGATGGTTGATGAGGTGTGAGAGTTGCAATGGTCAAAAATAATTTTGTTCAAAGGCTTAAGATGAAGGTTTCCTACCCTATGAAGGAAACCCTACACTGGTATGGAAATGACACTAAAAGAATTAAAAAGTGGCAGAGGGACAATGCAGCTTCATTTGAGAGCAGATCTGGTATCTAATTAGTATCTGAGCGAAAACAGCTGCACTGCTCTGTTGCCTATATTTTTCATTTTGACAGTGAGAATTCACACTGTGCAGCTTCATCCATAACTCTGCAGGCGACTAATCTTTTCGCAAAGCGCGAAAAAGACAAGAAACTGATCTGCTGTCACATGCCCTCACAATTCTAGCTTCAAATGCAGAGACAAATTTGTTTAAAAAAAAACAGTTTATGACATTACAAGATCTTCGCACTATGAAAAACTGAAAAATCAATACATTTGGTGAGAACCCTTGTTGTGACAACTAAGAGTTATTTTATTTTAACAGTCACATAAGCACAGTCAAGTTTTTTTCAGCACGTACAGTGGCTTGTAAAAGTATTCGGCCCCCTTAAACTTTTCCACATTTTGTAACATTACAGCCACAAACATGAATCAATTTTATTGGAATTCCATGTGAAAGACCAATACAAAGTGGTGTACACGTGAGAAGTGGAACGAAAATCATAAATGATTCTAAACATTTTTTACAAATAAATTACTGAAAAGTGGGGTGTGCGTGATTATTCAGCCCCCTTTGGTCTGAGTGCAGTCAGTTGCCCATAGACATTGTCCGATGAGTGCTAATGACTAAATAGAGTGCACATGTGTGTAATCTAATGTCAGTACAAATACAGCTGCCCTGTGACGGCCTCAGAGGTTGTCTAAGAGAATGTTGGGAGCAACAACACCATGAAGTCCAAAGAACACACCAGACAGGTCAGGGATAAAGTTATTGAGAAATTTAAAGCAGGCTTAGGCTACAAAAAGATTTCCCAAGCCTTGAACATCCCACGGAGCACTGTTCAAGAGATCATTCAGAAATGGAAGGAGTATGGCACAACTGTAAACCTACCATGACAAGGCCGTCCACCTAAACTCACAGGCCGAACAAGGAGAGCGCTGATCAGAAATGCAGCCAAGAGGCCCATGGTGACTCTGGACGAGCTGCAGAGATCTACAGCTCAGGTGGGGGAATCTGTCCATAGGACAACTATTAGTCGTGCACTGCACAAAGTTGGCCTTTATGGAAGAGTGGCAAGAAGAAAGCCATTGTTAAAAGAAAACCATAAGAAGTCCCGTTTGCAGTTTGCCACAAGCCATGTGGGGGACACAGCAAACATGTGGAAGAAGGTGCTCTGGTCAGATGAGACCAAAATGGAACTTTTTGGCAAAATGCAAAACGCTATGTGTGGCGGAAAACTAACACTGCACATCACTCTGAACACACCATCCCCATTGTCAAATATGGTGGTGGCAGCATCATGCTCTGGGGGTGCTTCTCTTCAGCAGGGACAGGGAAGCTGGTCAGAGTTGATGGGAAGATGGATGGATCTAATCTGACTGAGCTGGAGCTGTTTTGCAAAGAAGAATGGGCAAGAATTTCAGTCTCTAGATGTGCAAAGCTGGTAGAGACATACCCTAAAAGACTGGCAGCTGTAATTGCAGCAAAAGGTGGTTCTACAAAGTATTGATTTAGGGGGCTGAATAATTATGCACACCCCACTTTTCAGTTATTTATTTGTAAAAAATGTTTGGAATCATGTATGATTTTGGTTCCACTTCTCACGTGTACACCACTTTATATTGGTCTTTCACTTGGAATTCCAATAAAATTGATTCATGCTTGTGGCTGTAATGTGACAAAATGCTGAAAAGTTCAAGGGGGCCAAATACTTTTGCAAGCCACTGTAGTTTTAACCGAGGCCAAACCCCGTCTCTTTCCCAGAGACATTTTTATTTCTGCTCCCCTCGACTACTGCATTTTCTTATATGAAAGTTTAGATCATCCAGATGAAGAACTCTCAAATCTGTTGTAAAAAAACTCCTAAACCCCCATAAATTATATTTTGCTTTCATTTCTAGTGGAGGTTTCACTGTCTTTTTGTGTTTAATCAGTTTTTTAGTTTTTAATATTTAGTTTAACATTTTCTTTTACTTTATATAAAATTTTTTATTTGTTTCAGAGCTTAACCTTTTTGATTATAAATGTTTCTCCTTGGGATGCAGTGACACTATTGGTAGCACTGGTGCCTTGCGGATTAGAAGATTCTGGAATCAAATCCCAGGCTGGGGTCTTTTTTGCATGGAGTTTGCATGTTTTGCACATTCATGCATGGGTTCCCTTCAGCTACATGGTTGTTGGTCCTGTACATATGTTGACGTTGACAACTTGCAGTATATATTACACCAGACTCACTTGGTGGGACAATTTTAGCTTCAGCTGACCCAAGCGAACAGTTCCAGTTTAGATCCCAGTAAAACAAACTCTACATCCGTTTTTGAAAGTCGGACAGAAAAACGTTTTCCCTGACATACATCATAAAAAGCCAGTTGCCGTATAGATAGCATGTAATGGATCCCTGTCCACCCTCGTGCCTAATGGCTAAAAGAAATAAGCCTGTGCCAGAAAAGAGTTTTTCAAATGTTTAGTGTAATATTGAGCTGCTATTTAGTTTAAGAATTTTCACCAAGACAAACTAGCTGCGCAATCAAATTTGAGTCAGAAAAGATTCTATACTTGAATGATAAAATGCTCGAGAAATTACGGCTTATGTTGTGGTTAAAAAATACTTTTATCTGTAGTTCAGGTTTGTTTAGTTTGGGAATATTTCTCAACAGATCCAAAGACAAAATCTGATCAGTTGCCAAATCTGTCTTATATAAGTTTTATTCAACTTTTATGCCTCAAACTAATTGAACTGTGAACAATCAAAAGGCCAAATCAGAAGATTCTCTCACAGTCATGGTCTGCCAAATAAGGGGGTCTCTTATTGGTTTAGCTGTGTTGCAAAGCTTCTTGGCCACATGGTCTCATCATTTTATTTTTACATTAATATCAAAAAAAAAATTCTAAATGAAAATGAAATATACATCTAAAAACACGATCGTCAGAATGTTTTATCGAAGGTAATTGTTTTATAAGCTGCTGGTAAAAAAGTGCATGAAAATTAGCTTGAAAGGTTACAAGAACGGTCCTGTCATAATCCACTAGTTCTTTTGTTTGGGTTTTCTTTTGTGCTTGTTTCCTGCTATTTCTGGGTTTATATTGCCATTAATGTCATGTCATATATAGTTTTGTTCTTCTCTGTGTTCATTACTGTTGTTATGGTCTTAACACATAGTAGATTCTTTTATCTTTAATGTTGGTGTGATTTTCTCACTGATTTGAAGATTCATTTGTATCGAAGTTCAGCTCCTGTGTGAAATGTGTTTGTCTCCTCCCCTCAGTTCCCCTGCTCAGTACTCTCCCACAGCTATTCTACATTCCCCCTAAGTAGCTAACCTAGTTCCTATGTCATTTTTCACTCTTGCCTCAGTATATAAGCTCCTTGGTTTTCATTGTTTATTGCTGGATCCGTCTGCTCATTCATCCAGTTTCCATTTCCAACTCTCCTCATGTTTATCTGTAAGTTCTCCTTGTTTGTTTGTTTGTGGTTATGAAAGACTCTGCTCATTTCCTCCACTATCAGTTGGTGAATTTAGGTCCTTATTCACAGCTCACAACATGACAAATTCTGCTTCTTGGAGGAGGAAAACAGAAAAGCAAAGACTCATTAATCTATCTTCACTCCTGTGTAAGCCTGAAGCTGAAACATTTGCTTTCGTCAATCCTCAAAGCTCCACCAGCGACTTTAAATGTAATAACACACATGTGGAAGAAGATGTTATTACATTATCGTGATGAAACTCTGCTTGGCTTGGGAAATGTAAGCCCTTAAATTGTAAGGCAGGTAACCAGCTTTATGTCCTCAGTGTTTATCTTCTGATTCTCATTTGTTTTGCTGTTGTATCTTACACAGAGGTGGTGTTATTATAAAAAGGTCATAACTTCTCTCAGATTACAGCGAAACCCCAGTGTAATAAAATGTGCAGACCTGTTATTTGACCTTCTGCAGCTTGAGTGAATATTTAATTATAGTTTTATATGGATAGTATTACTTACAAGTTGTAGAGAGATATGAAGAAAAATAATAATAAATTAAGTTTGGAGAACTTCTCACATTCACACCTCCTTTCCTGTTGGCTAAAAGAAATAGTGCTGAATAAAAAGTTATGAACTTAATAAGAAAAGACCACAATCTGCTTTGTTTATTAAACTATGATTAGCTTTTTCTCTCTTAGAAGAGCTTTGCGCTGCTGACACAACCGCTGCTGTGCAAATGTCTGTGAAAATCTACGAAATGCAACCTCCAAATTTAAAACCTCTCAGGTTCATTCATCACAGCTGTCAGTTCATGCTCCACATGAAGTAAAATCTCTTGACTTTTTTTAATGAAAAAATGTAAAAGAAATAGAGACTTGGCACAGTTTACATTTGTTAAAATAAGAAAACAAAGGAAATAAAACATCTCATTGTACTAATAAATATGATGTAAATTACTTTCTGTTACAACCTACCTAATCTGATTTGAATCTTCTCATTTGTAACTTTTAAACCTACATATAGTGGAACATTTTGAGGATTTTTATCTCCAGTGCTCTTCTTTTCTTAACACCTTAATAAAATGCTTTTCAGTCACATGTAAATACTTTATTAGCTTACCATATAAAAGGGTAACACCAGACCAGCAGCCTTTATGATAAAAATATGTGGTCACACACTTGAAGTAAACTAGTCCAGACATTGTCTCATTAAATATTACAGGTTTTTCACAAAGCAACCATTAGCTTTCTCCTGTTTTTAATGTTTTTGTAAATGCTTCCTGTCCTACAGCAATACGTGAAAGAGAATCTGAATTCTGCTTTTGTACTTCTGCCCAGAGAGTCCCTGTGGAACATTATAATCTTCTGCAGTCAAAAATGATTCAGCAACAAATGCAGGAAATTAAACAGAAGAAGTTATTCACTTGCCTTAGAATTTAGATTTATAAAAAAACTTGTGAAACAAAGCCGTTTCACAAAATTTCTCCTGCCTGGTTTTGATTTATTATTATTCAAAATAAATCAAAAGGACTAAAACCAAACAGCAGATCTAAGGAAACGCCTCAGAACCCCACAATAAATGCAAATAGAAGATATGTGTTAACAAAAACCTCTTTCAACTATTATTTCTTGTGTTCTTATTTATAAACAATATATAGACCTTTAATAAAATGATCTGACAGCAGATTAAAAGCGTTACCTTAAAAACCCTTAAATATGCAAATCAAATTCTCAATTTTTATTTTCTTGTATTTATTATTAAAATGTATATTCTTTACTTTGTTTAGCTTCACTGTAAAGCATCTTGCACAATGTTCTAATGTTCTTAAATGTCATATATAACAAACTTTGATATCCGGGGGGCGTATTTATGTAGCATGAGCCTGGTATTAATTCAGTATATTGTGACCAGTGTCGGTCATGTTGTTTGTAAATCATAATTAGTTACTTAATACTGATTACTTCTCTAAGAAAGTAATCCAGTTGCTTTACTGATAACTTCTTTTTGGAATTATTTAGTTACTTTTAATACTAAGTAATAAAAAAAAACATGAAGAACAACCTGAATATGCTATATGGCAATAAACCTTTCAGGCTTAGTCAATTTTTGTTCTGAATATTTCAGCACGTAAAAGTGAATCATATGAAACAGTCTCTTTTTAAATCTTGTTTTATTAGTTTCGATCTTTTAACTTTATGCACATTGCATCAAGCAAAAATAAATTAAATGCAACAGTCTCTGACTTTAAGATATTTGTTGAACATTTAAATATATTTTCTGGACATTCCACCATGTTTTAAGAATATCAAGTCTTTCATGTGTTGACCTAAATTTCTGCATATTCCATCATATAAAATAAAATTCATATTTGTTTACATTCCTTTCTTTGAATGAATGTAAGTAAAATACAGCAATTAAATGATTAAAATCATAGTTTCTCCTGACTATTTTTTGAATTATTAACATTTATATATTTTAACAGTTGGTAAAATGCAGGGAGGCATAATAATGAGTTTACAAAATGTGTTTTCACCTCCTCAGCAGGAGAGGGGCCATTGGAGGTTTGATCGGTGGAATTGGATGTGGTAGCCGCAGCGGTCATGCCAGTGGGGAGATCTGTGGTTTCTCAAAGAGTTTCATGTTCCCGTGCCGGTTAGCTAGATGCTTAGTCAGATTTAAGGACGAATCTTTTACTTTGGATAAAAGTTTTCTTCCCACACGGAGTGTACAGTGGACTCTGAGTTTGATGCAGTAAAAAATGACAAAAGCATTAAAGTAATGTTGGTATTTCCAAGCATTAAGCATTGGATAGTCTTGCTTTTTATGATCTCTTGTTGATTTACACACGTGTCTGTTGTCACCAATCCTCATGTGTGATTCTAATGAGACACTCTTGCAAACAAAATCATTGCTTAGTAACGCAGCCTGCTTGGGGAAAGTAACAGTAATCAATTGTTGTTGTTTTTTTGCAGGTGTAATCCCTTACTTTAGTTGTTACTTGTAAAAAGTAATCACATTACATTAACTCATAATCGGCCATCACTGATTGGGAAACCGGAAGTGTGCCCAGTATAAAATCTAATAAACGCCCCCACAACAGCGGATCGTAGGCTTGCTTCCAGTGATGCTAATAGATCTTTCTGCTGGAACCCAAACGAAGTTCTTTGAAGTTTTCATGTCTTTTCATAAGATGGTGATATGGTGACTAAGATTACACATAAGGCTTTTTCGGCCCTTCATGAGTATAGTGCTTGAGTCAACCACATCTAGCAATGATGGGATTTCAGTTCAGACTAAGTGTGTACAGTAAGTGACGCTGGGAGCGATTGATTTACATCAACTCCTCTCCTAATATATCCCTACATAACATAGACGGAGGTGTGCAGAACATCCAGGCTTGAGTAGTTCTGCTGACAAAGACGTTCATCCAGTTTTTTCAGTCGCTGCCAGAGTTTTGTTGGGTTACTTACGTTAGCCATAATACAAAACATTGCCTACCTGCAGACTCCGCATCTTCAGTGGCAATCAAGGTAAAGGACAAGGCAAAAGAAAAAAAAATCAATTTAGGTTTAAAAGGTTACTTTATTTTTAGTTTCATGTCAAAACTAGTCAATAGCTGCAGGAAGAAAAAAATGAGGAAACTTTCAGCCAATCTTGCCATTCACTTCAGCTTTATTTTGCACTGCCTCACTATGAGTGTCTGGAGGACAAAATTGATTTGAAAAACTGAATCACAGTGTAGGAAATATTTTAAACTGAGATAATTCCGTGTAAATGTACTGGATGAAAAATGTGTAGTGCCGGCAGTTGTTTTCTTTTTAGAAGATATCTGGCCTTGAAAGGTTGTTTTCTTGCATCAATAAAAACAACTGATAGGAGCATCCCGTAAGCTATTATCAACACGGGCAGCAGAAAGTATTTCCACTACTGCATTGCCATTCATCCCATCCACTGTCTGTACCTGCTTATCCCTGCTGGGTCATGGGGTGCCTCTCCCCAGGCGTCAAAGGACAAGAGGTGGGATAGAAGCTGATGTTTAAAGTCGTCCTTATTTCTCCTCTTGGGCGTACAGCCAATCAGCGGCAAGGGGAAATAAATGGGAAAATAAGTGGTGCAAAAACAATCTGTGAATAGGCAGATTTTCTGCAAATAACTTGGAGTCATGTTCCAGAGAAAAATCCACAAATAGGGGAATCTGCAAATACTGAGCCACGAACAGGTGGGGGTCCATTATATATGGTCAAAATTATATGAAACTGGGAAGAGGAAGGACTGTATATCCAGTCACCCTATGTCAAATGTGATTTTCTTTTCCTGCAGTAGTTAAACAATTTATCTGTCAGGCTAAAACTGTTGGCTGCTTGTGGTTACAATGAAATAATCATCCTCTGTTCTGTTCTAACAATAACTTATATCTCCATTGTATACCCAAGCTGTTGGCTTGCTTATGCAATTTCTTGCATCCTCCAGGCTTTCTCGCTCATCAACATGTATTCTACTGAGCCATCATTATCAGGCTTCAATTAGCCCACTCAAGTGCAATGGATGTTGAATGCCTCAGGGTCCAACATTCACTAAACGACTTTCCGTGTACAAATACTTCTTCTTCTTTTTTACCAGAATGAGGGAATAGGTTGCTAAAAGTCTTGATGTCCCTTGTGTGAACAATGTGCTTTTATAACACTATTATTGTATGGATCCAGAACATCAGCACAAGCTCTTATGTGTGTAATGTTAATAAAAGCTGACTAATAGCTGCCATGTCAGATATAACAAAAAGAAAAGCAATGCTTTGATTGTTTTTCTAGGTAGTTGGCTAGGTCTTCAAAAGAATGCCTTAGTATGGTTTGGTTTGTTAGACTGAAGAAGGTGATTCAGTATTATCAGTTTCCAGATTGGGACAAGGATTATTATAATGGAAAATTACATCACTAGAAAAATACTAGCTACCATTTGTCCACACTGGGATTAATTTGAGTTTAAAGAAGCCAATTAACTGTGTTTATTTTTGGAAAGGTTTGTAATACTCAAATTTTCCCTCCATGAAGGCATTCATAATCTGTAAAGGGAGTATTTGACTCTTTATGTGGTGAAGTCAGAACATGTGGGAGGTGGGAGGTTGCATTCCAGCAGACTTTATCTTTCCTCAAGTTGAACAAACTGCTCTGGTTCTATTATCTTAACCAGAGCCCAGTTTTCTCTTTCAGTTGGAAGATTTGAGAGTATCTCAGGACAAACCAACATGATCTCTCTTTCCTCTTTACCATTATTTACTCAAAAACACCCTTTCCCCATCTCTGATAAGTGTTTTGTCGAGTGCAGCAAACATTTCGCATCTTCCTTTAACATCAACCCACTTTATTCAAATGTAAACAAGTTTTTTTTAATATTCATGATTTAGTTTTTCAGTTCCCATCCTACCTCCCTTCTAACATGCAGCGCCAACAGGGAATACTTGGATCTTTTTTTGATTTATGTTTGTAAATGGAGTCAAAACTTTTAAACCAAACGTCAACAACTTAAATAGTATAGAAGCAAAAAAACAAAAAAAGACTGGTTAATTAAAATTTAGTCTGTTGTTGATTCCCTACTGGTGAGCCGCTGGCAACTACAAGTCAAGAAAGAAAAGAGAGTACAAGAGAGTTGATCATTGCATTACAAACCTCCCTGTGAGACTGCACTAACTCAAAGCTTTAATAAAAAACATTTTGAGTCAAGTTGTCTGGTCTTCAGGAAGTGTGATGCAACATGGCTAGATTATGATCAGGTCACCGACCTGTCTCATTGATGATATTCCGAGAGCAAAAGATGTGTGTATATCTCGGTGTTCTAAAACTTTTTTTTTATGTGGACGCCTGTGCAAACCACTACCTGGCCTTTATGATAGCGTGGTTGTCCAGAGGTCTTGTTTTTGCAGTGAGTTGCTTGCCTCTGGTCATGCATTTTGTTTTTCTGACATATAAGGATGTATCTATGGCTGAAAGACGTCTGGATTGGATATGCTTTTATAAAGATGTGTTTCACCATGAGCGTTATTCTCTGTTCAAAAGTTTTGTACAAATTTCACAGTCACAGGAAGTTCAGTTCAAACAGAATAAAACAAAGACTAAAATCACAACCTCAGCCACAACTAAATAATATCCATTTGTAAAGTTTTCATGTGTTTATTATAAGGTAACTAGGCATATTAGGTTCACCATAGAATTTCCAATCTAGACTCTTCCAACTAATTTGCTTCTTTACTGTTCTGGATTGATAGACACCTTTACCTTAATTTGGCCAAATCTATATATTCTTGCTAGACAAGTAAATGGCTTATAATGTGGACAGAAACATGTCCCAATAAGACATTTTGAGCTGTGGTCAATTTAAAAGTGCAAAATTTAATAAAAGTGGCTTTCATTTCAGGTCAAAGTCATTTTACCAAACATCACATCATTATTTACATGTCCATTGGTCAGAGAGAAAATGTAAAAAAAAATAAAAAGTTAGGAAAATTTTCCTTCTTGTTTCTTTAAAAAGATTTTGTGTATCAGCCTGAACCGCGTGACAGACAGACAGATTCTGGTCCTCAGAGCAAACCTCACTGTTTTTCTGTGTAATGGAGTACCAGACATTTGCCTAGCGTTTGTCCTTGAACTTTTTCAGTTATAACAGCCATCCAGTGATGAAATCATCAATTTTCTTTTTTTTTATTATTACATAACCAGTCACACTAGGTTCAAAATTCACCAAAATTCGCTGCTCACAAACTCGCTTGTGAACTCCTTGTGGACTCATTTTAGCCACTCTGTGCTACTCTGTCAGCAAAGTTCCAACAAGGCTGCACAGATGTATTTTCAGTATTGTCAGTCTAAATATTCAAGCATTCCACAAAACCAGTGGCGGACCGTGCATTTCACACCAAGGCCCTCAGTAGTGCGCCGTCTGAATCAGTCCATCCCATAATAACAATTTTATTTAAAAACCATCTTATAATGCAGAAATACAGAATTAAGAGCCCTTGTATCGCAGATAGATAACTCCACAATAAATGTCTTTAGTGAATAAACAAACCAGGGGTGAACAAGTGTCTTCAACTGCAGCTACAGCCAAGACACACATAAAAAACATCAATAATAACCTCATAAACTTGCTATATTATTTATTATAATAGCAACATTTTTCTCACCAACATGTGGATTATTTGTAGACAAAATCCATCCTCCTTGGCTAGGCAAGTCAAATTTCCAAACCCAGTGTGGCTCCAAACCCCATGTTGATCAATGGCAAATAACAAGCACTGACACCAATACAATTTGCAGTGTTCCTCAGACCCTGTGAGCCAGGGGTACCGCTCGTAGTTGGTAACCTGAAAGTGGCGGACAAATCCAGGTCCTGGTTGTGAAAAGCTGGCTAGCTTCGGAGTTTCTGACCCTTCTTAACAATGTCAAGGTTTTCTTGAAAAGTCCGTCTTGCAAATGGCCTTGACAGTAGGTCTGCCACCAAATCTATTTCTTCTCCTCCTTCAGCCATTGTGGGCTAATAGCTGTTACAAACAACAAAACAATATTTTGATTCCCGCAGCTCGCTACAAATGCAAGTTTAATCAACACTTATTGTGCGTTACACGGCCTGCGAACGGACTGTAAAGGCCTCCATACAGACTTGTTGCCTGCCTGGCAACAAATAATGACCGAAATGTGATTGGTTAAATGCTTTAATATGAAAATACATGTCTGGAAGCAGCACAACCATCGGAAAAGCTATGAAAGGAAGCGGACAGACCATTTGGAATTATTTAATAAGTATTCATGGACAAAATATAATTTAATCTGTGATTCAGATATATTTTTAGGCCAGCAGAGAAGGCCTTGCAGGCCCTGACAGCCCGCCACTGCATAAAACTATGGAGCAAATGTGGGCAGTTTGTCATAAAACCATTAGATAAGCATCTAGATCAGGAAGCTTTTAAAAATGAACTAGAGCATGTTTTAAAAAGGGGATCAAGTCTGCAGTCATTTATAGATTGTTTTAATAAGCATTGTATTAATGTTGATGTAAATGTTATTTATTGTAACTGTATTTTTATGTAATTGTTCTTTAAAAGCCCTTCTACAGACGGACATTGCAAATTAGCCATGGCTATAAATGTTGTAGTGTGTTACAGGTTAAAATGTACATAGTTGTTCCTATCAAATTATTTAAAAAAAATAATAATAAAACATTACCCTGAGGTGAGGGATGATTCCAGTTTGAAAATATTCTCACATTATTTTTGTTTCTTACTTACACTCTCACTCTGTTTATACAATATTATCACCCTGTGGCGTAAACAGTAGCTTACCATTTTGTAGAAAAATACAATAAATCTAAATGTGAAAGTAGTAGTGAAAAGGTTGATACCTCTTGGTCCAACTAGCTGGGTAAAATCCCACCAATTCCAACACTTTCTTTGGTATCTCAGAAAAGGAATGATTTGGACATTTATGTGGTTTTTAAATCATAAACTGGTATACTTTAACACCAGTAACCAGTCTGTGCCTACGGCTCATAAAATACCTAGCAACAGCCTAAGAAATAATATTTTTCCATTAACTACTCAATGCATACTAACAGTATGAGAAATATACTATTGCTAATTAGGATTTTAAAATAAAATTAACTTAATCAAAAGCATTTCTTTTTTGGGGTTGGCCAGTCATGATTGGCACACCTTTCGCTGATGCAAAATGCAGCAGCAAGCTGGAATGTTAATGTTGGTGTTGTATATTCCTACTGAGACGTTAATCAATTTGGTCTGCGCTTGCTGTTTTTAAATGAAATTTTTAAATAAAGTTAATTTAACTTGGCTTGGCCATTCAAAACTTAGATAATATTTATGATAAGGATATCGTTATACACACAGACATGTAAACTTTCTAAAACCAAAACTAAGAAACTAGTACCTCTTAGTTCACAATGTTTGGTTGGTTTTGTCGATGTTCCTTTTTCGTGTTTTGTTTTTCCCCCTCTCTCTGCCGTCCTGTGGGTATGGAGGCAGACTTCAATGTTTTCCTGTGTTTTCTTTGTTCCCCTTCCTCTCTTGTATTTTCAACTCACCCTCTCTCATGACATTTTGTTTCCTACCTCTCTTCTTCCTCTTCCTTCTTTCTTCTCCTTAATTTTCCGTCTCCGTGTCCATAACATCAGGAAATAAAAACCCCAACAATTCATAATAAAGATTTTTCACACATAAATCAAGTGGAGGACTATAGCAAAAGCTGTACTGCTCCACTTGTGAAAGTAAATCTGTTGGGCTTCTACTTGGTACTCAGACACCAATTCTGAGCTCCACACTGCCAAACAGGACACGTTTAAAAAAAGAAAAAAAAGAAAATAGTACCTCTTAATTCGCTATAGCATTAGTTATATGTGTTATAAAATGTGGCTGGATGTAAAAAAGGTGTACTGATGCCTAAATCTATATTGTGTGTTAATATTTTCTAATGGTGGAGCAGTTGAAGGATGGAAGAGTTTTGCTTTGAAGGAGGAAAATACTTTGACTGTCAGGGATGGCACTAATTTAATCTTCTTAAAAAGCCATTTTGTAGAAGTGGACGTGAGGATTGAATGATGAGTCTTATAACCAGCTGGACTTATTCTCTTTTCTTTAAACATCTGTGAGGTCAGCACACAGCTTTCAGAGTGTCAGATGTGTGCAGGTTTCTTAGATAGAGGATTCGTGAGATCCAGATATTAACTTAGTACACAACAAAGAGCCAACATTAACCTCTAATGAGGAGAATGAGAAATATGATGGTAGAGTAGAGGCAGAGGGAGTGGAGAGGTGGGTGGGTGCAAACAGCTTTCAGAGGTTGTGCTGGAATGAACCCATGACAGAAAGCATTACTAAAAGGGAAGAAGGGCACAAAATAGTGGGAAGAAAACAACTAGGCTGCGTCACGCACCAATATGTGATTTGTTTACGAAGTTCAAACTGATTTAGCTTCCCTTCATTGGCTCCCTGTTAAATCCAGAATAGAATTTAAGATCCTTCTTCTTACATACAAAGCCCTTAATAATCAGCTCCATCATACATCAGAGATCTAATTGTTCCATATGTTCCTAACAGAGCACTTCGCTCTCAGACTGCAGGTTTACTTGTAGTTCCTAGGATCTCTAAAAGTAAAATGTAGGATTTCTAAAAGTAGAATGGGGGGCAGATCTTTTAGTTATCAGGCTCCTCTCCTGTGGAACCAGCTCCCAGCTTTAGTCCGTGAGGCAGACACTCTGTTTACTTTTAAGGCCAGGCTTAAAACTTTCCTTTTTGATAAAGCTTATAGTTAGAGTGGCTAAGGTCATCCTTAGCTATTTCTGTAGTTATGCTGCTATAGGCTTAGACTGCTGGAGGACAGACTGACCAATTTTCTTCACTCTGCTACTTCCTTTTCTCCTACGACTCTCCAGTTGTATTACAGTTCATTCTGTTATTTCCACTGTTAACTTTGTTTTCTCTCAGTGTTTTTCTCTCCATAGAAGATATACCTGGTCTGGTATCCTGCTTGGCTGCAATGCCCTGTTGGACGGGGGGCATCGACTGGGATGATGCTCCCAGTAACTGAACATCCACTGTGTCCTGTTATCAACTTTTTACTTTCTGTAACATAGAAAGTTCTCTTATATCAGATCTTCTGTTCCTTCTGTGTTTCTGCTCTGTCTTCTCAAACCCCCAGACGGTCGTGGCAGATGGCCGCTCCTACTGAGCCTGGTTCTGTTGGAGGTTTCTTCCTGTTAAAGGGGAGTTTTTCCTCTCCACCGTCGCTACATCCTTGCTCAGTATGGGGGATTGCTGAAGGATTGCTGTGGTTGGAAATCTGCCCAACCTCACGCCAATGACTGACGCAATCTGCTGGGATTCCTTAAATAGGAAACTTTTTAACTGATTGGAATGTTTGTATAAATGTATTGAAATGACTTCTTGTTAAGTGCCTTGAGATGACATCTGTTGTGAATTGGCGCTATATAAATAAACTGAATTCAATTTAAGGTTTGGTGGGTCATTCTGTGGATGAGGGACAAAAAAATAGACAGAATTATGACCACTTTCATAGTTTATGGCAATTATAATCTGGAATGTAAAATATTAGACTGTCTAAATTCTCTCCAAAACATCTCAGTTGTTCTGGTTGGTGGTAAATGTTCGATATTGAAACAAGGAGAATTTAAATGAATAATATTTGTCTAGGTATAAAAGAGGGATAGAAAACTGTATAGCTGACAGAGAGAAGTACAGATTTATCCAGACGAGACATGAAAAACAGCACATAAGACAATTAGATTAACACAATCAGATCTGAGAATAAGGAAATGTTTAAAGAACTGAAAGAAATCACAATGGATAGATGTAATGTCTGTGAGTGTCTTACATGTAAATGTAATAAATAAAGTGAATCAGTGAGAGATCATCTTCAGTTACATAAATTCAGAAAATAATATCACTGCATATATGGCTATAACACTCATGGAGAATGCTTAATAGTTTTGTACATTAGTAACATATGGCATGGATCTTTCCTGCAATAAAATTTATATTAGAGCTTCTAATTAGTGGTCAAATAAAACTAGAAGTTTAGGGTTATTGAATATTTTGAAATGGTGTAATTGCTATTTTGAAGGATTGGGTTTCTACATGGATATCTAATTGCTGTAAGTTAAGGGGTGTTTGGCATTTGTGTGGTGCTTCAGTCTATTTGTAAGGTATTAATGTAATATTTATTTTCTTGCACACCCCGACAGATAATGTTGCAGAGGATGTTTTCCCCAGTTAAACTGTGCATAAAGCTGTAGTGAATTTCCTGAATCTGAATAAAAAGTTTCAGTCATTTACAATAATCAACGAGATAGCTTAATTTATGTTATTTTACTCTTTTTCTAGTTTCCATATCTTGTTTTGGAACATAAATGACTTGGTTTGGTTTAAGCAGGGGTGGACTGGGACAATAATTCAGGCTGGGAATTTGATACTATCTCAGGCTGCCACCACCCAATTAATGCAAAAAGGAAAGAGAGAGTTAGGTTGGGACCTACTGATGTAAAAAATAATAAACAAAGGCTATTTGTAGCTATTTGTAGCCTTTGTTTATTATTTTTTACACCCTCATAGATTTTTCTGTTTCTTTCCATACAAAATAAATATATATGTCATGCTGCAATAACCTATACTCAAATCCCATGAACTGAAATTCTAATTCTATTTCATTTACTACTACACTGTTAAATGTGCAGTCTGCACAATAATGCCGTAAAGCAGGTAGAGACTTCCCACTAGTGCCTTCCTGAAGCACCAAAATTGTTTAGTGCAGTTTCTGGCCAGCAGAGGGCTGCTGAGTGTTGTACCCTGTGAAGCTGTTCAAGTTTCTGGCTCAAGACTCACTGAAACCAGTTTGAAAGCAATAGCTTAAAGTGATAAATACTCTTTAGTGCCACTTTAATCTCAATGGGATTTTACCTGGTTAAATCAAGGTTAAATTAAATAATATACAAGAATTTCAATATTTATATTGTGTATTTTCTTGTGTGTATGTAGTTGATCATATGCTAATATTTGCAATACGACTTAAAACTTTTGTTTTATTAAGTTAGTTTCAGCCCATCAGCTAACCTTCTCATTAAGCAAGTCAGGCTGGATAGTTGTGAGTCTGTTGTTACCAAGTAAGGCATAATGCCCGACGAGGTGTCCATTATCAGAAATTATACCATGGTCTGGGTGAATACTCGATTCTGATTGGCTGGAGGGTGTAGGTTAAAAAGTGATAATGTACACCTAGGAAAGGCGTCCCGTCAAATTGACCGATGACAGTTCTAAATCATTGCGCTGGCTCAAACGCTAGACGGTTACCATGGCAACAGAGACAACGTTATTTCACAGTTGACTCATCGCAACAGCAAGACAGACAAAACATGAGTGATTTTATCATTTCTCTTAACTTATTTGGTGAGTTTGACAACTTTGAAGACTGGGATGGTGACGTAACGTAAGGTAAAGACAATCTCACTCCCCATCACTGATCAACTGCTGCGGTCGGCTCGCTGTGGCCTCGTTGCTTGGCAACGCCTGTATACAGGAGATATTAAATAGTGCCTGCTTCGCGTCGGACGGTTGCTTTCGCGTCGTCCATTAATTTTTGATAATGGACACCTCGTCGGGCATTATCCCTTACTTAATGAACCGTCCGACGTGAAGGGCATTATCCCGCTTATACCATGTTCACTTACGAAAGAAATAAGTATTTAATCAATTAATTATACTTTAATGTGTTTTAGAGTTAAAATTGTGAGGGTTTTTATTTTTATCGTTACCGTTTTTATTTTAAGTCGAGCGCACTATTTAATATCTCCTGTATACAGGCGTTGCCAAGCAACGAGGCCACAGCGAGCCGACCGCAGCAGTTGATCAGTGATGGGGAGTGAGATTGTCTTTACCTTATGTTACGATCCCAGTCTTCAAAGTTGTCAAACTCACCAAATAAGTTAAGAGAAATGATAAAATCACTCATGTTTTGTCTGTCTTGCTGTTGCGATGAGTCAACTGTGAAATAACGTTGTCTCCGTTGCCATGGTAACCGTCTAGCGTTTGAGCCAGCGCAATGATTTAGAACTGTCATCGGTCAATTTGACGGGACGCCTTTCCTAGGTGTACATTATCACTTTTTAACCTACACCCTCCAGCCAATCAGAATCGAGTATTCACCCAGACCATGGTATAATAGTGTTTAATGTCTCACCTGTTCTCTTACTGACAAACATGCCAGTTATTTTACAGAACTCTGCTGCATCTGTGGCCAGAGCTTTCTTCTTTTTAAGTCTCGGCTCCACCCTTCCTCTTGGCCTGCCAGTATTGCTCCACTTTGCGTCTCGAGGTGCTTTGTGGTGCTTTGACTGACACCCTCACACAAAGAGAAGAGGGAGTGTGTTTGTGCCCAACTTTGCTGTGTCCGTGTGAGCTTCAGCGGGGCAGATGCCCTAATGAGCCGCATGATGGATTGTTCCTTTAAAATTCAAGCTCGACCCAACCTGACCGTTGGCAATCGCTGAGTGGACCAGTTCGGCGGCCAGGCCACCACTGGGTTTAGGACATTTTCATTGGATGCGAGGCAGTTCTAAGGGTTTACATGTCAAACAAAACATGGTTCTAAAATTAGTTACATCTGACCTCAACTTTACTAACACACTCCTAAAATCCCAGATTGTTACATATTAAACAAAGACAAAAAGAAAAAAGAAAACAGTAAGTGTCACTACCCAAAAGCTTATTGATCAACCTTAAGCAGCATTAAATCTGTGCACATATATTCTGCTTCTGTATGACTTTATCAGTTTTTTTACATTGTTGTGGAGGATTTTTTTTTTGTTCTTGCATAACCATATTTAGACCAAGTTTTTGTTGTTAAAAGTGAGACATACGGCATGATATTTGACTAGAAAACAGCAAGGTACCCTGGTGCTATGACTCCAAAACAAGCCCAAACCATAATCTCTCAATCACTTGAAATGCTGTGTTTGGTTTTCACTGAACATGATACTTTATATTTTCTATTTTGGCCTCATCTGTCTAAATGTTTAGGTTTATTTAGATTCAACATCGCAAGCATAAGTCTTGCTGCTTTGAAGAGGCTTGGCAAATCGGGATGGCTGATATGGACTTAAAAGTTTATCATAATATTTTGTAGTAAATATTGTGACATTAAAAAAAGTTTTTTAATCAATAGGAGACATTTTGGGTTATTCAGTGGATTCACCTGTTCACTGATTTCTCTGAGGAACATAACTCCAAACCATTTGCAAGAAATTTGTCTATTCACGTTTTTTTTTCTTAAAGCTTCAAAGAATATTCGAAAGAAAATGCAACTTGTGGAGCTGAAATACATAAGAACAATGCTGCCTGGTGTTTGCAAAGCAGCCAATCCATGAGTAGCACATATTTTTGTTGGTGCTGATTGGCTGTACCCCCAAGAGCAAAGATAGGAAAGATTGGTATGTTCTGTGGTAGTGCTAAGACAGTTTCCAATGTGCATAGTATTGCATAATGGGTTCATATTTGGGTAATTAATAATGAAGATGTGAAATCTGTGTTTTCATACATTTGACCAGATCCTTGATTCTGCCCTTATACATAAGACTCTAGAAGTAAAGAGGGTGTACTTTCTTTTTACAGTGAATCGAAATCATCTGTCTTAAATATGTCAAAGTAATGCTTGGTGTTTTCAGAATAATAAAAAATGTGTGCATGGGGAATAATATTTCATGGTAACAATGAAACTCATCCTGTAACAATACAGGCTACACCTTTCTATGATTGCAAGTCATGTGCTACAATATTTTAAACATATTTTTTTAATCTAGCATTCTGCATCATGCTGGGATATAATTACATCCATAAGTTTTAACTCCTATTTCCCTTTTTTGCTTTGTTCTCTTGATTTTTTCTTTTTTCCCCGTTGACCCTCGCCCTTCTCCCCCTCCTCCCTCCCTGTCCTCTCAGCAGTGGCTCAGTGTGTCTCAACGCAGGCATGTGGAGCCCACTACGAGTACGCGCTTCAGGAGTTCTGCTTGGCTAAATTCAGGCTAGACATGCAGGAATTGGACCAGAGTGAGTGGTGTAGTTGGGAGGACACAGCCGAGTGAGTAATCAAGCACAAACATGCACATAGGAGAGAAATGAAAACAGATTAACTCTCGCACAACAAAATAATGAGCTTCACATTTGAAATGTGCATCCAGCACTGAAAACTGTTTGCCTCCTTGCTTATTTGATTTTATTGCACTAAGATTAACAAGCACTTAGGTAACACAATGATGTTTAAGATTTTTTTGCAGCAATAAACATAGCTGCATTGATATTTATATTAAGAGAAAAAAAGCTGTGAATTTGTTGATATTTGACTGCCGCTCTTTAGGATTGTCCATGTTTTTTGTTGCATTCCAACAGTTGATTAAAAAGTAAGCGAGACAACATAGAGCGAGTAAGTGGAGGGGGAGAAACAGAGGGGATGCACACACAGTCAGTCAGAACAAAAGCGGCATGCCTTTGGCATAAACAAAGATCTTTTGTGCATGCACAAATATTATCCTTGCACTGACTGTAAAAGATGCTGCTGGCTACAGCTTTCCGAATTGTTCCAACAGATTATCATTTAGCATCAGTTAGTTTAATCTGTTAAATAAACACTAAAAAATTTATTACTGCAATGGTAAACCTGTCACAATTGGATCTATGTATTAAAAGACAAAATCTGCATTCATACATTTGTGTTTTTATTATGATGTACCTCATCTGTTTTAATAATCTTCACTGTCTGTGATCTATGAGCGAGAATCCAATTTGGTGTGTCTCCAGAAAAAGTGGATCTTTGACTGAGATTTTGTTTGAAACAAGAATGGTTTCAGACAGTAAAAAAATGCAGCAAACAGTTATTGTAAAGAAGCAAAATCTAACCCAACTCGACTTTTATACGCCAAGGCTTAGCATGTAGGTTTTTTTAGAAAAAAATATTCAATTCACTTTTGTTGTCTGTTTTTTTTTTTTTCATTTCCCAACATTATAAACATCAGGGCTTTTGTTCAATCACGTTTCACACTTAAAAAGTGTGTTTCCATTATCAGAACTTCAGGGTAATTTGACTGGATCTTCCCGATATGTGTGTCTCCACTTCATCTGGCCGGGCCGACAGGGCCGTTTCCGGGGCCATTTCAGGAACCAACAGAGTACCTGAATGTGGGTATGTTCTCGTAATGACCCTGTGGTTAAGTCACCCTGATTGGTTGTAATTCAGAGGGAAATGAGCAGACGTCGCTAAAAAAACGGCTTTGTAAAAATAAGAGTTGCTGGCAAAGCAGTTTATAGGAGGATCCTTGTTGACATCGTTGTGCACATGCGCAGGCGGTTGGGTGCCAAGAAAACAAACAAAAATGGCAGGCGGTATGGAGGCGATGAATGTTTTTAAGAGAGTTAGGGGGCGAAATCCCCAATATATACACACTTTAACGTCTGAAGACAGGAAAAGGTTTACAGAGAAGCTTAAACTCTGCATTAATGACAAAATCGAGATCATTCAAAGCCCATATGACATCTGGGATGATCAAAAACGTTGGTCCGATTCGCCGATGTCTTGGCCACACATCTGCCGGGGAGACATTTATTCCTACATAACAGAAAGCCCTGGACCATTTACTCATGACAAAGTAAAGGCTTTCAAAAGTCTGGAGGCCTACGATTACTTTATTTCAAGAAAAGTTGGGCCAATCTCTTCTACGAAACAGAATGCTGAGATCCTCCTGAAAGTAGAGGTCAGACCTGGCCAAGCAGAGTCTCAGCATGATTCACATCTCCCGTGGGTGATCGCTAAAGAGAACGGCGAAACCCTCACTGCTCACTGCGACTGCAAAGCTGGGTAAATCTTCATTGATCAGTGTCCTTATTTATTTTTGGAAATGTAGTCGCTGTTGTACAATTTTAGCGTCTGGTCTCTGGTGAAAAACAGAATATCACTGCTTACACCGTTCATCTTTTAAATTCAGTCTCGGAGAAACAAGCAGTCATGTATCGGCTTTAATGTTCAAATTAGAAGCAGCTCTCAGGATAGGACTCCTGAAAGAACAACTGCTGCACGTACCAGTGAAGCTTGCAGGTATTAAAGCACTGCTGCACAATATATTTTTAAATTCTGATAAGGTTAAAAAGACATGGACCCTCTACCAATATGATTTAGGTAAAAAAATAGATGTTTTTATCCGAAATTATAGGAATCTAGAAATGAATGCTGCAGGAATCAAGGGCTTTCTTCAGATCGTCCGGGTTTAATCTCCTTATTGCCCGGGGCCATCTCTTTTGTTTTTCGTGATCCTTTTCGGAGGGAATTCGGAAAAAACTTTTATCAGGCCCCCAACGGGCCGTACAATTAACCACACAGCAAGAATGAAGCATCAGCTTTGCTAAATTGTCCTCGAAAGATGCAAAACAATAAAATTACAGGTAAAATGCGCTGCTTCCTGCCACACAGTACCATGATGCATTTCGAAAAACATAAACATTGACGTCACAAAGATACTCTATAGCAAACAGAAATACAGCAACAAGTCCTGCTTCTTCCATGTTGATCTCTTGTTATTTCTGTTGCTGTGGGCATGTTTTTGCGCTGATCAGAGACGCTACTCACTGCAGAGAGAGTCGTGATATGCAGATTACTTTAGCTGAGTCCTTAAAGGGGCGATTGTGTATGGAGACATGGCGGCTGAGAGGAGCGGGCCAACAGATTACCTCGTCAGAAAAAGATCTGGTTAAATTCCCCTGAAGTTTTGATAGTGGAAACCTAGTGTGTCTGTTGTAAACATATATTGCTCTACATGGGGTTATGACTTTCAAGTTATGTTTTAAGTTTCCTGTAAAAAAAAAACTCTGTTCTGTCTCAAAGTCTTTTCCTTAATTTAATGAACCCAAACATCTGACTAATATCATAACATTTATATTTTGTCATAAAGACATAGGATATTATTGACTAATATTAACAAACAAACTAAAAAAAATCTATAGACCAATGTCACACTATTGTTACGATGGGTTATCAATATCTGGTTTTACATATAATGATCCAGCTTCATCTTTCTACTCTTATGTGATATGAATTCCAACTAAGCCCATATCACTAAGAAATGTACATAGAAGCAATGCAAGTGTTACAACTAAAGCATTATTTTACCTTTGAATAAACTATGCTGATGCCCTGTCTACACAGATTCACTTACCTCAGCAGACTAGATGTTTCAAGTGGGTTACTTTGCAGGGGAGAGGGAGCCATTTTATGAATATTTTAGCTAATAATGATTTGAATACCTCCTTAGCATGTTAAAGTTTTCCAGAGACCTGCTAATGAACCGTCATTTTATGCAGGTGTGTTGAGCCAGGGAGAGAACTAAAACATGCAGGATAACAGCCAATGAGGACTGACTTTGGACATCCCTGATTTGGAGCATTGCTTCTCACAATTTTGTCTTTATGCCTTAAACCTTGTTCCAAGAGAGCAAAAGACTACAGTGAATGAAGGATTCAAAATGTCAAAAATAGCTTGTCTAACTTAAAAGGCCAAACATCAGGAATATTTGCACCTCTCACCCCTTTGAGGACCCTTCTTTCTGGCCGAAACGCCTTCGGAGATCTCTAATTCACATCGAGTGACATTTGGAGTCTGTGTGAGAGTCTCCTGTGAGCGTCTGGCAAGTTATGCATTGTCTCCTGGCTTTGCTGTCAAGGAGCGAACCGCTTCCTCAGCCCTCTTGTCAGTCTTCTGCTGTCACTTCAGTCGGTTTATATTCAGCTCCCTCCTCATAAAACACTCAGTACTGTCTCTTAAAGCCACTGCTATCCACATTAGTCAGTGGTATTTCATTCCAACTTACTTTTATGAATCCTTGCAAGCTTTCACATTCATATAACTGAGAAAAATATGGAATCGCCATTGTTAGAAGGCTTTCATTGATCTCTTTGATTTAGCAGAAAGAAAATCAGACAAGTCTGTCATTTCAAAGCTGAATATTCTGGTTTTGTGAAACATTTCATTACATGTTCTGGAGTTGAGGATATAGAGGAAGATTACTTTTAATTCTCTTCTACTGATTTCTTAAAATTCTTGTGCACACTTGTGCAAATTTGCAAGAAAAACCTTATGTATTACATGTATTATTTAGATTTATTTTTATATCCCAGCATTACTGGTTCATACAAAACAAAATCAAATTTGGAATCTGAATTTGTACAAACTGTACAGGTTTTTAGGTCCCCTTCTCCAAACCAAGAACGCACCAGTCAGTACATGGATCATCGCTGCAGAATCAAGGAGGGTTTTCTTGGGGTAAATCAGTAACACAGTGAACAGTATGATCTCAGGAACTGTCAGAAAATACTTTTCATTGCAGTTAATCAATATTTATTAAAATACATATTTTTATAATGTCAAATTGCTTAAAAATGAACTATTCACCTTATCATAAGGTGACATTTGAGAATGAAAAGTTAAAAATCAATTGGAAAACAAATTACCTTTTTAGAGTCCCAGCTGTAGCGCCTATGGAGATGCAGTCTACCATAACTTAGAATGCAGTCGTATTGCGCAGGTCATTTGTTTTCCAAATTTTGGGGGTGGATCAAGAAGAAAAAGAGAGAGAACTTTCCGAACTATTATCTTTTTTTCCCCTTTTTTAAAAATCCATTTTAGTCAAAACTCATCTTGGTTTGGGATTATTGAGCGAGGGGTGGGTTACGCTCCAGGCAGTTTGCCAGTCCATCACAGGTCAGCACAGAGGCACGTAGGGCAAACAACCATGCATGCACACTCTAAGGGCAATTTAGAGAGACCAGTCAACCTGAAAGTCATGTTTTTGGACTGTGGGAGGAAGCCGGAGTGCCTGGACAGAACACACACAAACCCAAGATCTTCTTGCCGGAACACAATAGTGGTATCCACTGTACCACTCTACAGTAAAATATTAATTGAATTAAAGGTCCTTTTCCTAATTGCTGACAAACAGGGCGACGGATGTTTACTGGGACTGTCACATTGCTGCTTTTTGTTGTCACATTTGTTCCACTTCCACAGTGGCACAAAAAGTAGGTATGCACTGTATGCGGCCCATAAGGGGGCGGCGCTCTCGAGTGGGCACCAAAGCAATGATGGGAGATTTTTTCAGGCAGTATTTTCTTTGTTTAACAGCTGTTTGTGCATGTCTAAATCTAACAATTAATATCAGACGCCCTCTGCTCCTTCAACCAATCCCCCCCCCCCCCACACACACACACACACACTCCAGTGCGCATCCCCTTGAAAACGCACGTAGCTCTAGCTTTCAATTGCAGCTAGAGCTAGGCTAGCTAAAGATGGTGAGGCAGAAAAAAAAGCTCTCTTGGGGGCACAAAACAGAAGAAAGAAAAGAAAAATTAGTTCATAGGGAGGAAAAAAAGCTTTTCAAAGTGGTTGAAATGTACATAATATCAAGAGGAGGTTTAAAGTTATTTAGATTAGATAAAGCTGCTACCAGTAAAATGACAGGTTACTGTTGTCTTGCAAGTGTACTAATCAGTATTTAGAATATATAATAGATCTCAACAAGAAAAATAAAGGTTTATGGTTATTTTGTTTTTCAGACATTAATCATTTGTTTTAACTAGGTAGTGAATACTAAAACAGATAAATTATTGAACTTGGGTGATACACTTGAATTTAAAGTGAGTCGGGGAGTAATCTGTGGGGATTCCTGAAATAGAAAACTTTTAAACTGATAGGAATGTTTGTATGACTGTATTGAAATGACTTTTCTTGTAAAGTGCCTTGAGATAACATCTGTTGTGAATCGGCGCTATATAAATAAACTGAATTGAAATTGAATTTTGTTATGGGGCTGCATACCCCTCAGAAAGTAGGTAGTTGCACCCCTGCACTTTCATCATTCCCCTTTCCATCATGAAGACTAACTGCTGCTTTATTTTTTATTTTATGTTCTGTTTGTTTCTTATGATTTCCCTTTTCCTCTGATATATTCATGACACATATGAGAGATTTCCCCGAGTCTCCCAAACAGCCTTAGCACTGTTATCACACCACGTGTAAAGGCCTTGTGTGTTTTCCTGTCAATATTTTGATGCGTCGCCTTCAAAGCCCAGCACGAAATGAGAAAATGGGAGACAAAAGCTCTGTAGAGGTCACAGCAGCATTACTCACAGCTCAATACTGCAGGGTCTCACTGCCATTCAGGGTGTAAATTGGACGTTTTTTGGACGGATGAAGAAGACAGGAACAATGAGACTGGTACAATCAATAAAGGAAGGGTTAAGTCTGACTCTGTGACATTGGCAATCAGCATGCTGCTGTAAAACTCATTGCCAGCACATTCCCGAATTGTATCCTTGGATTTCTGATCTGTATGACGTGTTGGGTTAAATAAGTTAACTTTTCTTTCAAAGCCGTCATAAACTAAAATTTACCCAAGAAGAACAATACACAAAATTTCAGATTTGACATATCTAAAGTTTTCTTCAATCAGAATGTTAGAGCGTGCAGTGAGGCTGATGTGAGCGCAAATATCTTTTTAAAAAACTGTAATTTGTGGTGTGTGTGTGCGGGTGCGGGTGCGTGTGCGTGTGGGTGTGTGTGTGTGTAGGTGTGTACATGTATAGTTATACTTGTGAGGAGCAACCTTTGACAGCCCACCACCCTTGTGTGGACATTTGTAGTTGTGAGGACATTTTGCCTGGTCCCCACAATGTTTAACTAGCTATAAAACTCTACTAGTTAGGTTTAGAGGGATGGTGTGAATTAGGTTTAGGTTAAGGTTAGGGTTAGGCATGTATCAGTAATGGTTAGGTTTAGGGAAAGTGTCTGGGTTAGGCATAGTAAAATCAATGGAAGTCAATACAATGTCAACACAAGGATAGCAAGACGTGCGTGTGTGTGTGCGTGTGTGTATAAACCTCACCCAGTGGCTCAATAAAAGTTCTGGCACACATTCATTTCTGAAAAACTCTTGCTCGTGCTCTGTGCTTGCACTCGACTCTGTTGCTGCGCTTACTACTTAAAGTGTTTGTAAATTAACGACACCACCAGCCAATTACAGACAGATCTTTTTTGTTCAAAGCAAATGTGGTATTTATAAGGAATACTCTGATTGGATGAAAAACATCGGTCTGTAATTGGCTAGTTAATTTACATTTACTTAAGTTGTGAACACAGACACAGGGCAGTAGTTCTTTAAGGATAGACCCAGTCAAAGTAGCTCATAATATCCAGCACTACCCACAACTCAGCCCACATGTGCATTGAAAGTCATAATTCCTTCTCAGACAACTCAAATCCCCCCACTGTTGAAAATCTTCCTACGGCACTGTATACATCTTTCGAAAACATATTGGTACATACGCTTACAGTCATCCCGGACGAGCCCCCATTTTTTAGCAACTCAGCTCAAAATTGTCAAACAAGTGATGATTCTACAGACAAAGCTTAGTTTAATGCATACAAAGATGCATGTAACAAAAGTTTTACTCATGTTGGCAAACACCTTCCCAGAGAGAGAGAGAGAGAGAGAGTCCTTGCAGGAGATTGCTTTTATAATCTCTTTCGCCTCTCAGGTGGAGCTAGATCTTTAATAGTCTAAATCAGAACTGCTGGAAGAGAAAAAACAAAAGCAACCAAAGCAGAGACACCTGGCCATCATATATGTCACAAATGTTTAATGAATCCCAAAGGAAATGTTGTTAAAATGAGACATTATTTGTAATTTGAAGGATTTTACTGTGACTTTGAAACTTTCCTCATCTTATCTAGCATATGCACCAGTTTTCTAAGAGCACGATGATTTGAGGACTTTTGGAACTTTAAAATGTTTTCCATTCACTATTAGTCGACATCAAAGCGTTATTTAAAGTCCATTTGTTAAAATAAGTTATTGACTCCCGTTAAGATGCAGGCTTTCATTTCTGTACAGTCAGCACTCATTTTGAGATGTCTGTGGTAGACAGTTATTTATAGTCAAGGTCAAACATTAGGATGTATCTAGGTTCTAGTATTTGCTGAATAATATGTAAATGATGGCTGTGCAGCGATGTGATCTAATGCGGTGTGCAGTGTGGAGCCTTTTGAGCCTTTTACCAAAAGTGCTTAAAGAAGTCAGACTGATAAGCAGATGGTAGCCACCTTTTTATCACCAGAAACTCTATTATTAGCTAAACAGTCATAACAATAAATTGAGGCAAACTGATCTTCTTAAACACTTCTTTTACTTTTACTTTTACATTTTCTACATCTATTTTTTTTCACAGAAAAATGTTTTCATGCACATGTTGGTCAGTGTGTTTTGTAAATTAAATGAAGAACACAAAGGAAACAATAATTTCTGTCTGTGAGCCCGAACCAACAACTTAGCAGATTGAAAACACAACTCTCTTGTTGCGAATAGGAGGCAGATTGAAAGACATAACCTTCGTGCTGTGGCGAGCAGCATGACGCCATTTCTATTCATCTTGATCATTTTCCAAAGTGTTTATAGCCCAGCTTTAAATTTCAAAAGCTGACTCTTGTCTCAAGATCACATGAGCAAAAAGCTGCAAAATGCAAACTTAATAATGCATATGATTATGGATGCAAATGGGTTACAGCACAAAAAACGTCTTTCTCCTAAATCATTTGTTTTCCTCTTTTGTAAAGTGGCACTATCACATCTCATTTGATATTTAAGAGTGCGTTCTGATTAATCAGGTCACGCCCCAGCTGATGATCATAATCAGACTCACGTAACTCCACTCATTTTAGGTTAGTCAACAGAACCAGTTTCATAACATAAAACAAGCGGAGGTGTGAAGTATGCAACATTTCGTTATACAAGTTTGTTTTTTTGACTTCATTTGATTTCCTACTGCTTATATCACTTCCATCCTGACTTTTTTCATTCAGTAGTTCGTGGTCTCACTACACTCTGTGCCCTGGAGCCTATGTGAGGTCAAAGAAAGGACTTCTTAATATCGCACATGACGCTCATTGTAGTGCAGGTCACTACCTACGCAAAGAGGATGTTCAGATATTTAGTCTGCACCTGGAAAAGAACTGTAAACTACAGAGGATTGAGGTGATATTTGAAATTAAAGCAAAC